>BGPR01001550.1:174362-242913 GCA_013235015.1 Araneus ventricosus
TCTTGCGCTGGTTCAGTTACGTATTTATCGCATGTATATCCCCTGATTCCTTGTTAAATTTACTACTTATACTGGTACTATCACGTCCAATGACCCTATTTTTTAAGTCGAATAGCTACGAAGGATGTAGTATATGAATCTTCGTGGCAAAATCGAAATATACTGCTAGCTGGAACAATTTATTAATTAAATAAAATTCGAAATATGAATAAAGATCTAAAATTTGAAAGATTCAATCAACAAGGTGAAACTAGCCCAAAAAAGGTATAGCTACTTGCCTATCTTGAGCGGAACTGGAGTGCATAAATATGTTTCTTGTTTGGAAATGTAAGTTTAACTTTCTGTAACAGATTCTCAAAATCAGATGGCGACATTCGTGTGAAATTTTATATCAAGTCTGCATGCAAGCTTTCAAGATTATCATAAGCTCCTACTTTCATTACGTTTTTCTATACCAACCCGCAAATATCATTCCTTCCCCTTCTGTGCATTAAACTGGCTGCACCATTCCATCAAAATCGAATAATTTCTCTCTCGAAGACATGATTGCAAGTATATGACTTATAGTGTGAAACTACACGCAGGATTCCACCTGCGATACAAGGAAATTCAAAATAGTTTAGATCTGGGTTCTGAAATAATTAAAATATTTAGGCAGTAAAGATGTCCTCGGAATCTAAAATTGCTTTACCAAAAGCAAAAAAGCTGATGGTAACTGAACCTCCCCACCACAATGCGCCTTAAATGAGTTGAATAGTTATTTGCCTCCCTTACCAGACAATCCCATGTCCTGCAGATAGGGCTTTAGAGTGAGAATACTGACTGGCCAGTAAATCTTATTTTAATACACATACAAATAAATATTTTATGATTTTTAAAAATTGCTGTATAATTATAATCTACCTATTCATTCAATCCAAGTGTAGGTTCAATAATTCTTTAAATTGGTGCATTGATTTGTATGTCACTCACTTTCATTTCTGTTAAAATGGATAATTAAAGATCTCCTTCCCCTTAGCGCTTCAAGAACCCCTCCTATAACACTGACTGACAAACGAAGATTGATGTGTTCGAAGTAGGTTTGCCGCTTTTCTTATGGTTCAAGTTGCCGTTGTCTGAAAATAATTCTCCTCGAACACGCTTCGATTGAACCGTTCCTCGCAAGTGTATGAGCAGCAAAATATTTTCTCGGTATGTAGCAAGAAGCTAGAAAACTTATAGAGGAATATTTCACTTGCCGTTTGTGCAGAGTGCAGCGCAGCGAGGGGCAATTGCCCCCCCGTCGGCGAGAAATTAAGATTTTCGTCTGCAAAAATCTTTGATTTTGGGAGATGTTGAGGGTATCAAGGAATTTAATAATTTAATCCCATCTTTAACTATTATATAATAAACGGTCGAGATAAGCTATTTGTTTCCGAATTTGAGGACTGATTAACGGTTAGCTCAACAGAATGACCGACAACCTTTTAACTTGTCGTCCATTCGACATGTAGTTCACCACATTTGATAGAAGAATGGCGACAAGTGACTCAGTCTCGCATTTTGCCGGCTGTTTTCAGTCGGTCGACTGAGATCAACACGACGGATGAAAATTTGTATGCTTGTTTTTCTATCGACTGTTTCAATCTACTTTTCGGCGGAATTATTAGGTAAAACTGAAGGTAATGTATTGCACAAGAGTGTGGCTATACATAGTGGATGATCCTCTCAACTGCCATTTTGTTCGATGTAATTTATCGGCCCCTAATGTTAATATAAAATCATCCTCAAACCCCTCCGAGCAGTCGGGTTTGTCGCGCGTTCAACTTCAATACAATATTTTCCTTTCGTCTCTCCGACCATGGACATTTTATAAAGAGAAATGGAAAAGAAAAGAACAAAAAATTCATACACTCATAAACAACACCGAAATTAGATATAAATTAATCATTATTTTCCCAATGTGAAGAGAAATAAGATTTCGGACTCTACCGGGTTTGGGCATTAAAGAGTTCATTTTTGCCTTTCATTTGCTGATTCGAACTCTGACAAAAAATCATCGGGCCATCAGTGAATGAAACTTTCAGCTCAAAGGACTTTAAGAAAAATAGACATTATTGTCTTTCCTCCAAGGAAAACAATTATAGATATATTTTTACAATAAAAAAAATATTGAAAAAGTGACCTCGAAAGAGATGAAAGACCAAGCAGACACAAATTTTTATCTTTTTACCAAACAAAGCAAATGAAAAGAAAGAAATATATATATAGAAAGAAATTTTCGGAAATTTTCCCACTCCTAAACATAATAACCTTTTAGAGCGGCCAATTTTTCTTGGAACGGTGGTAACCAATGAAGAGAGGTTTCGGTGTATTACACCAGCCGCCCTCTTCAACTAGTTTGTTCGTCGGAATATAAATTCAGTTGAATATCATGTCATAATTTGATTTTAATAGTTCCCTTAAAAACAATTTTAAACTTCAAATTATTATAGACACTTAATCCGTGTTCTTTTAGTAGCTTTGCATCTGTTCTGTTCATTGTCTACATGAACGTCCCTAATGGAATCAAGTAACTGCATGTGTCATCTAGCATCTAATTGCACGTCGTCGAAACCTCTCTTATTCCGTATGATTTCAGTATGAAAATGGCGCGACACATTTTATGTCTTGCAGTATGCTGGCTATTAAAACATGCTGATAGAAAGAATTAAAATGCAACAACCATAATCATTGACTTACTAAATATGTTTCAAAATATAATTTACCTTAGAGGACTTCATTTACAGATTTCAGAAAAATTGATGGAAAAAGAAAGTAAAATACATTAGGACATTACCTTAAGCTTTCAATAAGTGGAAGTGAAACACGGAATTAAATATTATTTGTGTAAAACACTGCAACGGTTTGAATCAGATTGAAGACAAGTAAGTATTGTTTTGATTATGTCTAAAAAATATTTTACAAATTTATTAAAATTAGAAAAAAAAGCGGCAACTTCATTGATATCATTAGAAGGTGAGTTTTTAAATTTTCAGTGGTGACTGGTACTGATCAAAAATACTAAAAACCTGCACAATACATAAGACATACTGATTTGTTATATGCTTGCAAAGTTAGAGAATTGGTAAATCGGTCCAGTTGTTGAGAGCTGGGAACAGTCAAGGTTCCCCCATCTGAATATATAATGAAGTAGTGTTTTTGCGATTTTCTCGAAAATGAAGAATGGAAAGGACCATTTGACGATATATCTAGGGTCATTTCTATAAAATAAAAAATTATTGAAATCGATCCAGTGGTTGGGGACTCTCTCAGAGTTTTTTTCCCATTGAGAATGTGTAGTGAAGTAATGTTTTTCCGATATCTCCTCGAAATTGGAGAGTGATGAGGATGAAACTTGATGCATTTCTAGGGTCATAAGTTTTGATATGAAATAAAATTGTCAAAATCGAGTGGTTATAACTGGGGATTAGAGATTCCTGGTTTCTCAAATTATTTTAAATATAAAGAATAGCTGCATTCTGCGACCGATTGTTCGCCCGTAATATTAATAGCTAGTAGCTTGCAACTTGGGTGAAATAAAATGGCGAACTGGCGGTTGTAGAGGCTGAGGACTCTCAATGTAATTTTTGCAATATATTTCAGAATGGAAGATGGTGGGTGGCAGAAGACCATTGATGACATAACTAAACGTCATAAGTTTCCGTATGAAAAAAATTATCGGCGTCGGTCCAGTGGTTGGTACTGGGGACTGGTAAATTGCTTTTGCCAATTATTTTAAATTTTAATGATTTCAATTTGAATCTTGAATCATTTTATATTCATGGTTCTCTTACACAACGTAATTTTAAACTCGCGATTGTGGTAGATATTTAACCTATGTTCTATTGGTGACCTTGGACCTCTTCTCTTCATTGTCTACGACAAGAACTCGCCCCCTAGAGTACATAAATGGTGGGGCTCTCAGTCCCTCCACCGATAATACGATACTTCCAAGGGAGGGGTAGGGTCGTGAGGCTGTGTTGGCCGCTAGGACTGAACCTCAATGTACTCGTTTCTATTGCAACGACTGTCATTCAGATTTCCCATGCTATAGGCAGGTCGGGGTCACTGTAGACTTATGGTTATTGAAATCTCTCAGTTCAGCTACTGGAATAATGTTATGGAGTTTGAATCATTGTTGCTTAAACTAGTGTCCAGTGTTCGTTCTGCAAACTTCAAGTTGTTTGTTGTCACCTAAAGAAGATATGCCCTTGACTGTCACTTTGGATGGCGACTCCACGCTTGTTACACCTGTTTTGTTCGAGATCTTGAAGAAATACCAAACAGGCATCCTGACATATATTCAGGTTTCTAGAGGTAGATTCACTAGCAATTATAACCAGTCTGCTTTTCTTACCATATCTGATAACTAGTTCCACGAGCCAGTGGCGTAGCGCGGGGCAACGGGATATTGACCTGGGCGCCGTGAAGACAAAATGTGGCTTTATACCACTTTTAAAGTTAGTGATGAAGGGGCGAAAAATAATGCCATGCCCGGCACCATTTATCCTTGCAAAGCAGTAGACGACTACTCCGGGGGGAATCTATGACTTTAGACACCAGTTACATACCTCTACGCCACTGCCAGGAGCAGATTAACAAGAAAATTAATTACCAAGGAAAATCTGTAGGGAATTCTAAAGAATGAAATTGCTCATATAAATGGATGATGTCAGGTCCTAGATATTTCTAGGAGTTTGAGAGCTTCCCTTCATTGGATCAGCGGATGACCTGGCGTTCGCACCATGAAGATTCTGACATTTAAACACAGTTTTAAAAATCCTGTAATTCAAATGTTAGCTGTGATAAATGATGAAACTAAATGACTTCCATTGAGGGAGTCAATAGTTTCCACTGGAGTAGAGAAACTTAAAGACGAGAAAATTGGAGTACCTATAAGATTTGACTTACTTGCCATTGCAGAATCTGCAAGTAATTATTCTTTTTATTTTGAAAAAATAGAAAACCATTTTAGATAAATTTCAATTTTCACTGTTCATTGAAAGATTTATAATATGACAAAGAAAATTTTTAAATAGTTAGTCTAGAAAGCAATGGTGGTTTCAGTAATATGAGGGCACATGCGAAAATTTGGAAGCCCCTCCCATACCCAGTGGCGTAAATTCATCGTCAGTCCAGCAGCGGATGCACATCAAATATATTTTGAGGCCATCCATGGTCTCTGAGACACGAGGCGAGAGCCTCAAGCGCCTGTGGAAAAAATAGCATTGCTGAAAGCCTATTCCAGGCAATCCAGATGTTTGTCTGTCTGTCTTGATGCTGACAGACAGGGCATTGATTGGAACGCAGGTAATGAATTTGACACAACAATTTGGAAGGTAACAAATGCCATCTCAGATAAATTTATTTCGAAATTCTAATTAGATATCTCGATTGATTAGTGGAAATTTCAGGATTTTTTTTTTGTGTCAACTTCTGAACATATTACCTAATCAGATTTTATTACGTCTTAAATATTATTCTAATGATATTGGTTTATCTTAATTCTATGATAATATATCTATTTCTATAGGAACTGTTTTATCTATTCTAATGATATCGGTTAGAGTTTGAATTTCTAAAATGTTTCATTTTTGTCATGAAATTTAAATTTAAAATATTTTAAATAAATTTATGTTATTTAAAACAAACAAAAACATTCTATTGAAGTAATAATTTAATCTGATGCCTTCTTCACTTTGTCTGTTACTTTTTTTAAAACTCAGAGGAAAAAGAATTATTTATTATGACATTAGTTGATTTTTATTTTACAAACAGATACGTAGTAAGTAATACAGATTTTCAATCATCCATTCAATATACTTATTTTTTGCTTTATGCCTCTTATGTCTTTATTTTTTTGCCTTACGTAATTAACTTACTTTATGTGTCTCGTTATTTCCTTTTATTGTACTAAAGATATTTTCTTGATCAGTTTAAAAAATAAATATGTTGTGAAACACAGGTACAGCTTGTTTTTGATGTATATTTTCAACAGCAAGTTTTTATTTACTTCAATTCAGCAGTTGAGTTCGAACGTTCACTTGGTTTTGCACATCCATAAACGATAAAAAAGAATGCACTACTGTTCCTCAAATTGAAAGCTTGTGAATCAACTTGATATTTTATAAAACAGTTCTTTTTTTATAAAATATAAACTATTTTTTATAAAATGGCTCATTTTAAGAAATAGTTGTTCTTATTGACTTTAGCGGAGTGCCTTAGAGAAAAGCATCAATTATATCGGAATAATTATCGACGGCATGAAAATGAAACATTTCTGGTTATTTTCTTATCATAGTGTCGAAGTGTATAGGTTAAAACTATGAGCTTTGAAAAGGAACGTTTTAATCATTTTAAATTAAATTCCATACCTGCAGGAGTTATTAAAATTAAACGCTGAAAAGTCGTATATTTGGCTTTCAGAAACAAATTTAATATAATCTTTCAAAATTCAAAATGGCAGAGTTATAACTGCAGTTCGACAGCAACCGAAAAGTGCGCCAAATTCACCACTGCTACGAACAGGGTTCCCATTCTTCTTTGGGGCCGTCCATAAATGATGTCACACTTTTTTTCAATATTTTGACCCCCCTTTGTCACAGTGTCACACTTCACCATACCCCACATGTCACGCTATATTATATAAACATATACTTGCAGTTCAGAAAACAAACTACGTTGTAGATGACATTTGTAAGCATAATAATAATGATTATATGTTATTACTTATTTTGTATGAAATAAGATTAAGGTTTACAACAGAAAACCTAATTAATATAAAAGATCAATTGAAAACAGAGTAGTATTTTGGAATTTGATAAATTTATAATTTTATCTTTAGCTATAGACACAAAATACTCTTAAACAGATTGAATTAAAAAAAAAAAAACCGCCTCCATAAGATCAACCTGTTTGTGCCACTGCCAGTTCACCCACTCACCCAGGTGGAGCAACGCATTTTTTTTTGGACATTTTAAGGTGTGACAGGGGAGGTTTTCTCTAATGGTGAAGAATTTCTGCTCCACCATATTCTCAGAACCTACCACAAGTCCTTTTTCGAAAGAAAGGAATATAAGTGAAAAAATCACATGAAAGTTGTTTTAGTAGATTTAAAAAAATACCCTCAAATTCTGTTAATTTCAAAATAACTTAAAAATTTAATCTGCAGATTTTAAATGTTTTATTTTAACAAAATGTGATGTCACATTTCTTGTACCTCTCCCTCCCCTTGTCACAATTTCACGAACCCTCCGCCCTCCAAGCGTGACATCATTTATGGATGGCCCTTTTCAAAATAAAGATGATCATAAAATTTCAGTTAACATTGGGCCGTCCATCAATACATGCAATGATAAATCTAACTTAGGACAGACTTTAGCAATGCTGATAATAAATCATCAGACTTGAATGGCCTATAAAGCAGATGCAGAAATATTTTGTGTCTACTAGCCGCACATTTTTCAGTAGCTAACATGAATGTCCATTTGCTTCTTTCTGTGTACATTTATTTAATGTCTCGTCTAATAACACTGTAAATAAATCCACATCTTCCAAGTTTGTAAATAGCAAACTCTTGTAATATGGGGGTAACCCAAAGCAACATATGTATGCACATTTTGTTGCTCCACAAGTAAATTGCTTTGCAGTTGGGGGGGGGGGGGTTAATAAAAAAAAAAGGGGGGTCGGGAAAATAAAATTTCGCCGTTCGAAAAAAGAATTTTGTTTTAAAAGGAAAATAAGCACTTTCTTAGGACTACTGATGAAAACTAAGTACTTCTAAGAGCTTTTAGAAATGGCAGGTTAAAATAAGCACTTTCTAAGATCTGTGGGAACCCTGTACGAAGTATGCAACTTCGAAGAGTAGTGGTGCTGTACCTGAAGAATGTATCTAAAATTTGGCGCCTAACACGCTAAAAGAAAATTGATATTTCGCCCCAGCGTCAATGGTTAGAGAATACTGTTGTCCACCAAACAAAAAAGTACCCAATTTTTTCTCAAAATTAAAATAATACAATTTTTAACTGGCTCCCCAAAAACATGTAGCTTCAATATTAGATAATATTGAGATGTAAGGACCAAATTATATAAAATAGCAATTGAAAAATCTGAGATTACTATTGCCTTGCATTTTAAAAAGTTGCAGTGATGCTAAAATTTTATAATTCAGACATATATGATCAAAAGTATCGTGGCACTTTTAGAATTTACACATTTGTTTTCGAATTTCTCCAGAAAGGCTGCAGGAACTGCACTTGAACTTCGACCATGTGATGAATAGACTTGAACTCGCATTTTACAGTGAAGATTTCGTCATGAGGCCATTTAGGGTACCAACCAGAAACTGATAAAGATGAAAAGGGATTTCGACTCACTCAGTTTCTCAGAATTGAATCACTTGAATTTTCAAATAATTTTATAGAATTTAATAAAGATTGAATATGCTGAATACCCAGGCATACTTATAAATAAAATACATAATTTAAATTGCTGTTCAATAATTACTATCAGAAGATTCAACTTTAAAAACATATCAATTGGTGGAAAACCTCTCATTTTGTTTCTGCTCACTGCAATGCTGCTATCTTTCTAAATCTTAATGGTATTCAAATGGAATACTTTCAAAAAATGTTAGCTCCTTTAACTGAAGTTTTATGAAAGTACTTTACACAGATATTTTTGCATGAAATTTCCTGCTCTATTGACTTGTGACCTAAATTTTTCAAAAAAAAGTTAAATTAAAACTAATTTGCAAAAAATACTTAATTATGCAATTATTTCGTTGAATAAGTAGAAACTCACTATTCACAGGAATAAACTTTTTTGTACTATATTTTAGATGTGTTAAAGAAGAAAATTCCATCGATCCAATCTATTGATAAAATTTCTAGTTCAGGATTGGCTTCTAAGATAAGGCTCTAAACACAACAAGATCTGGTTTGCGTTTATTATATTTCTCCAATAGTGGACTTTTATAAAAAAGATTAAACAATTTAATTGTAAATTATGCTTGATGCTAAAATTAGTTAAAATTCAATAAATGTTTCATGCACAATATCTCGAATTTTCATGCTTTTATATTCATTTGCTTGCAAATAAAAACACAAAAAACAGGTTTACCTTAATTTTTAAAGGTGAATGTATAATTATACAGCTAAGCACTAATTTGGAAGAGGAATTAGATAAAACCCATAAAAGTGCAAAACAAGTTTATTTGCCAAAGGCAACTTGAAAATGAGAAAAACATTCTTTTTTTTTTTAAATTAATTTTCAGATAATACTTTTAGCTTCAATGTAATGTTTGAAAATCATATGACTAAAATCTGCAAATGATCGATTCCTTCTAACTTCTTGAAAACCTGAAGGCAAGTAAAATGAAATAATGGAAGCTAAATCTGATAAATAAAAAAATTGTTTCTATGCTCGATTGCAATTCATATTTCAATCAAAAATTATTGGAACAAAATCAATACCTATTAAAACAATAGACATTTCTGGAGTGTTGATTGATCTGAAACTTACTTTTATTTATAAGATATGGAAAAGAATATTGAGCAAAACAACAAAAAAAAAATCTTTCACCTTGTAAAAAAAATAGTTTCAATTAAATCATTTAATAGTTTTTTCCGCTTTAATCACATATTTTACTATAAAGATCAAAATTAAAAATGAAGGTTGACAAATCAAGAAGTGCTGATTAAGTAATGTAATACAGTAAAAGCTTAACTAACCGGCATACTCGGGAAACGCCGATTTCCGGATACCTGAAAAGTCTGGATAGTCGAGTGCAACGGGAAAAATGGGGGGTAGATTATAGCCTTTTTTTAAAAGATATTTTAGACCACATAATTTGTTTTTGTCATTTTGAAATATGCATTAAATATAAATTTTAAGAATACTTCTGTATCTTCCATAACATTGATGATTAAAAAAAGTATGATCTGTAGCTGAATTTTTACTGTAAATATATAGGTTGTAAAAATAGCCGACGAAACTGAAAAATATTCTACTCAGCAAGCATAATAAAACTCTTTTAAGTGATCATAAACCAATCCCAGATTGAATATCAAAACTAATTATCTTTTTAAAAATAGCAAAGGTTATTGTGCAATACGAGCACCTCCAATTCCCCTGCACGTGATATTACATAATCGGAATCAAAATCTGCCGATATTCGGAGAGTAAATAAATGAAGGAAAAAAAAGAGACTTACCAATCTGGAGTAACCCCCATGAGCTTTTTTTTTAACCAATTCTGTCCCCCTACCCTTTTTTTTGGTTGTCGATTTCGTTTATAGGTCTTGTTTTTCAGCGAAAGGCGAGGACCTTTTATTATTTTTTTTCTGGTTCTCACTTTTGCTTCTGCCCCCCCCCCCATAAAACAAGTCTGTTTACATCACAGTACTGTATATTGCTTTTTTTTTTTCTTCTACGCCCCTCCGTACAGAGCCGACGTTGCATTCCAGAAATAATTGTCCGTGTGAATGGAAAAGTGTGGGCGCGCGAGTGCAAAATTTTGGAGCGCGGATATAAAATTTTTCGAAAAATTCATCTTCTAATTTTTCCGGTTAATTCAGCTTTCCGGATACTTGAATGCCAGATAATCGAGAATTTACTGAAGTTAGAAAGTTAAAAACACAAAATTGAAACAACAAATGAAACATAAATCAATAATTTTATTCCAGCTATATTAGTGCAAGTTAAATAAGTACAATTCAATACAGATAACTTTAAAGCAAAATATCTGTAAGTAAATAAATAAATATTAAACATAAAAACATTATCAAAACAAAAAAAATTGGTGTTAAGATCTGTACATGATTTTAAGTAGTATCAAATTTCTTTGGAACATAATGCAAGGAATATGCAAGAGTGAATATAATATTTACAGTTATCTCTACATTTATATAACAAATGAAAATATTTCCAACAAATATTTCCACCAAAAACATATATGTGTGTACTCAAATTTTAACTTTGAATAACATTGTATGCATCATAAATATTTAACAGCACTGAAAGATTTATCAAGATAAATCAGTAATAATACAAATTTTACACTTAAATTCATAATTTAAATTGAAGAAACGAATCGATTCAATAAATATCTTAAAATTGGAAATTCAAGTTCATGGAAAGTCATTTCCAAACAAATATGCCAATGTATTATTAGGTAATGCTGATTCTTTTTACATGCATCTGAAAAATTTTCATCATATTGCACTTCTTATGAAAATTAATATTTTGGTGATTACATGTATATACATATATAATTCCTTTAATATTTATATACAAACAAATTAAAATAATTACGAAGATTATTTCACACTTCATGTTTAAACTGACAATGAGATTTCTCTTGAAATGGAACAAAAAGGATTGACATGATTAATCATTGAAAAAAAATGATAAACATTTAATAAAATACAAACTAATTTTTTTTTTAAATTTTACTGATTGAAAAAAAATATGATTAAAAAGTTTATAAAAAGCTTATTTGATGAAATAAATGACTAGCAAATTACACGAGAATTCATTATCTTCATGCAAAACAATCACATTTAAAAACTGCTATTAAAGCATGTGACTTTCTTACAAGAGAAAAACTAATTGAAATACAAGAAAATAATAAACTTTTGGAGCCATTTGTTAATAAATACATAAACTCGTGTCATGACGATTTATAAGAAATATCATTGAAATGCATAAATAAAAACATTTAATTAATAACTCCTTAAAAACAAAAGTTGCAACAAATTTTACCTAATACATATACATGAGGTACATTAAGACTAAGCTAAAGAACAAATCATGCTAAATGTATAATGATGCCAGGCAAATATAATGATTTAAATTAATACAGTATAAGAATCTAACACCTTCAAGGCGATGTTTTTTTAACATTGGACGATGCAGGGATTTGTTGATATTGTTGTTGAGGTGCTGGGCTGGAATTAATACTACCTGCCATGCTTGGAGCTTCAAATCCATTAAAACTGTCAGGGGACTGTAGGGAATGAATGTATAGAGGATTGATATTAGCTGCATCAAAATGAGTGCTATCATACAAGGAATTGTTCTGAAATAAAAAAAATATAACAAGTTAATATTTCCATTTCAATATTACATTTAAAAAATATCAAAGCACCATTTTAATACTTATCAAAAAAAAATATAGTTGTGAAAATGTAATCAAGACAAAAACGTATTATATATATATATACACACACACACACACATAAACATATACAAAAACAGAAATGCAAAAACCAATTAAGAAATTAGTTTTAATCAAATAAATGCTTAAATCAAAGAAGTAATATTTCAGATGAAGTAAACTTAGGAAATGGACACTAAACGATTAACAAAAATTCTAAAAAAGATTTAAATATGAGAAAAAACTTCACAAATGCGGTGAATGCACCAATGCAGAGTACAATCGAAAAGTGAGAAATATTAACAAAAGAAAACAAAACCATGCAATAAATGAAAACCAAAACAACAACAAAAAAAAGGGAACAAAACACCAACGTCTGGGACGCATAATCAGCAAGGTAAATCCCGAACGGGCGTATATA
This sequence comes from Araneus ventricosus, assembly GCA_013235015.1. NCBI lineage: Eukaryota > Metazoa > Arthropoda > Arachnida > Araneae > Araneidae > Araneus > Araneus ventricosus. Next base: position 186,961 of record BGPR01001550.1, read on the forward strand.
TAAATAAATTCGGTGTTTTCTAATCACAAACTCTAGCAATAATATATATATATATATATATATAAACTGCTTAAAATGTAAGAATACATTTTAAAAAATTAAAAATACTAGAATATGAACAAAAAATAGACACAATGGCATCTAGTGTGCGCAAACGCAGCAGCTTTCATGAATGCAGTGACAAAAATACAATATTACCTAACAGAATGAAAAACCATCAAAGGATAAAAATTAGATTGTAATAGATACAAAAACACAATAAAATTTTAAAAAAGAAGAAGAATCCGAACGGAGAACTTTATCAAAGGTCACTCTCCATTGGGATTCTAAATTTTAGAATAGGGATAATTTTCTGTAGAGGGAACGACTATAAAGTCAAAATTTAAGTTCCCTCTGTGACCTGAATTTATCCCATAGATTGATAAGAAATAGGAAAAATGTTCCTCAAAAAATAGTGCAAATGCCTTTAAAAAAAAAAATCAATCTAAAATCTCAAGAAACAAACAGAAGAATAAAACAAGCAGATTTCACAAGCAGAAAACACTTTTGTCATGATAATTTTTGGCATGGCATTATACCCCGTCCATCTCATTAAATGGTGCTTGGAAGTCTGATTAATGGGTGAAGTATTTGACAGTAGTGTCCCTGGACTCGATTCTGCAAACTGTTTGTGAAGCTTCTGATACGAGTATAATAAATCACTCAACTGCCAGTGTTGCATGAGAATCTTTTCACAATCCAATTCAGCTGTACTAAACAGCATACACATTCTGGTTTCATAGTAAAAAAATGACTTGCTACAACAAGGAGAAAAATTGCAAGCATGCGACAATTATTTCTGTGTAATCCATAACAAAAAACTGAATTTGGTGGCATGAAACTTCTTAATGTAACTCTCTCTCTCTCTGTTACTGTTTTCTCTCTGTAACTGAATACCTCACCTTTAAACTTTGCATGGGTGTGACACCTAAGGGTGAGATTTCTGATGTGTTTCCACTCATCCATGGTCAACATCAAATTTTCAGCATACACAAATAATGCATTGCCTCCAATCACTGGTCATTAATTTTGCATAAGCTTTTTATTTAATTATCATCTATGGCATAAAGTGAATTAGAATCGATATTTAGGATAGAGATTAACTTTCATATATCATGAAACATGAAAAAGAGGTCATGAGTCTTTGAACTTTTTTTTAGTTTCTTTTTTTCCTAATACATATTTAAATCGTTTATTTCAGACACCCATCAACAGCCATTCAATCTGAATGTCTGTGATGGGTTTCTGAAATAAACGATTTATAAAAGTGAAGTAGATTTTGATATGAACCTGTCAAGTTTTTGTTTGAATGTCACTTTTACTTTTGTTATAAGACTTTCATAAATTGTAATATTTATCATGGTATGTTATAAGATGGACGATGCTGTAATCAGAAATGCTTTTTTGATGGATACTTTCTCAAACAAAAACCTTTTTATCTTGTAAGCCACTGTACCTGCAATTTCTGAGAAATTCATAAACTTTAATGGTTCGGGATACAAAATGAACCTTTTTTGAAAATAGCAGCTTGAAACTTCATGTGTGGATAGCTTATTTGATACAAAATTTCTAGAGTTAGCAAATATAGGACAGTCAAATATCTTCAATATATTCCTAAAACTTCACAACACCAGTCATAAGTAAAATGCAGCTATTGAAACAATAAATGCTTAATAACTGACAATTGCAATACCACAATGTTGGGTGTAGGTTTAGAGGGAAATGAATAGGGATGCTCACACAAATCCTACTACAGACACCCTCCTGGACTACATTTTCAATTTATTGTGTAACTTCCCAGATAATTTTAATAATTTGTTTATTATTATTAGGAAGTTGAGTACTCAACTAGAGTTATAGTGATCAGATAATAGCAATACTGAAAACTGACAATTTAATTAGCAACAAAACTGACAACTTTTGCCTCTTTTTACGATTTTAAACTATATGCATGACTGGAAGGCATAAATCAATCAAACTGCTTTTCTTTTTTCATCTTACCAATTAGAAACCTTTTCATAGCACAGAGATTTAATTCTTTTTCAGCCCACCTCTACTGTGTACATATCAAAATATAAAATACTAGGCCCACAACTTTGAACAAATAGGAGATAGCCTTGCCTTGGTAATTCATTAAATAAATCAAATTCTATTTTTGCTTGTGGTGAAGTAAAAATACATAATAAGGTGGAGCAATAAAATTCAAATTTATAATTCCAAGTCGCTATAGCGTGGAAAAGTTGCGATTGGTGAATACTTAAATAACAAATATATATTCAAATCGGATAATATCTTCTGATCGTGCAAAGCACCTAAAAATGGAAAATTTCACTGTTTCTTAGCAATTTTTTAAAAATTTTTTCACCAGTATTTTTTTTTTATGCTGTAGTGCACTACATAAGGAAAAAAAAATCATATTTCGATTTACAGAATATCTTCTGATCGCGCAAATCCCTTAAAATTTACGAAAACATGCAATATTTTGGAAATTTTCGTAAATTTTAATAAGTAGGAGCTTTGATTTATTTTAATGTCACATAGTTTTTATGATTAAAATGCATCTCAAACAGGTTGTATAAATGAAGTCTAAGATTATAAAATATGTTTATTAAAATATTTACAATTTAGCTCACAAGTCTCATTATTTTAAGCCTTACTTGTTGGCATACCCGACATAATAGATCTGGATTTCAGTGTTGCTCCAATGTAGCCATCTCTTGATTGGGACCTGCATACTTTAAGCGAGGCTTCCGTCACTAACTTCACACATCGTTCGACGGCTTGCGTATGGCAGGGGAACTTTATTACATCCAAGTCTGGTGTATCTCCAGATTTTATGGAAGAATTGACGTCTTCGTTAGTTACTTTCCGAAGAAAAGGTGAAGAAGATAACTTGGTTGTGCTCCAATCAATCATCTCCGTGCAATATGAGGCTTCAAAGTTTAAAGCTGGAGTGACAACCTTTCAAAATAGACTCCCTGACTTTTAAAACTCTTCTCAGTCCTAGATCTCTTATGTGTCTTCTCTCATCAAAACCCATGGCCATTAATAGGTTTTCGGGATGTGCAAAGAACGAGTTCCATTCGATGACATTGAAAATGTTAGGTTAGGCTTAAGTGGTGAATTGATATTTGCTGTAAGAAATAACTATTCCTTATCTATAAAAACAACTTTATTTCTACTAGAAATAAACTTAAAAGATAAAAACATCTTTCTCCACATGTTTACATCCATCTATCTAACCATCAGACAGAACACGTGGCAAAACACATCCATACTATGACAAGATCAATACAACCCAATCTATCAAATTTACACAAAGATTTACAAATAAATATTTAAACGATTTTATGTCATGAAAAACAACAAATAAACTTACAGAAAACAACTTGTTTCAGGTTGTCAGGATGGCTTGTATTCTTCATTAATACCCACTTCAGCTGAACAACTTGGCTCCATTTCATAAAAGGATCAAGCTCGTCCCTAACGGCTAGAAGGGGTTTAGAAACTTCCCTTTTTAAGAAGTAGTTTTTTCTCTTAAGTCTAGTTTTCAACTTTGTTGTCTCTTTTGTATCTAATGTACCAATTTTCCCTAATCCATGCTTCCTCTGAAGTTAGATAAGCCTTTGCTCAATGATGGGAATCTTGTTAGGTTTCTCACACGTACAGTTAATATAAATTTGACACTCACAGAGATCTGACAAGAGCAATGCACTTCCATTACGCACTTACAGGCAGATACATCAAAGAGTTGGCTTGCTTGGATTTTAAGCTCAGCAATCCTCTTTTTGAAGTCTGGTTTCTCCTTGTCTTGGTTGTATGATTTCTTAAGATCGCAATACTTATCATAGAAGGTATTGATTAGCTGGACAATCCTATAATAGGAAACTGTTGGGTTTGACATTTTATCAAAAATAAATTTTACTTTTTGTGCCACTGAATTGTTGACAACTGAAAAACTTACTTTTCTGTTGTTGACTTTCCTTGATAACTCAAACCTCTCTTCAAAACAACAACGAAGCAGATTTTCGTATGTAGGGAGTTTATTTGGTTGTAAATCTCTTGGGCGGCCAAATATAGGACACTCAAAGGACTGTCTTGTTATTTTCTTGGACGCTGGCGAATCCATTTCACAAGCGAATGGAATAAAATAGAACAATACCAAACAGTATTGAGAAAGACTAATGCCAAGCACCACACACAATGCTACTCATTAACTAAAGACAAGTGACATCTAGACACCCAATAGGCGTAACAGACAGCTAACAGAACATGGAGGCGCCAGTGAGGAATCTTTACAGTGGTTTTATTACCTCTGTGTCATTGCTGAACCTTATAAATTAAAACAAATTTATGTTTAAAATCTACAAAAATTTCCAATATTTTCCATTTTTTCGTAAATTTTAAAGGATTTGCGCAATCAGAAGATATTCTCTAAATCGAAATATGTTTTTTTTCCCTTCTTCTCATAAGCAGAACCCGTTGCAACTTTTTTGCACTACAGCATTAAAAAAAATTCGGGTGCAAAATTTTAAAAAATTAATAAGAAACAGTAAATTCTCCATTTTTAAAAAATTTTTAAGCGCTTTGCAGGATCGGAAGATATCAGATTTGAAATTTTTTTTTTTTTGTTATTAAGTATTAAACAATTGCAACTTTTCCGCACTATAGCGACTCGGATATATAAATTTGATTTTTTCTGCTCCACCCAAATATATAAAAGAATTCATCAACTTTATCTCTCAAGACTATATAATCAAATCTTGTTTAAATAATTAAATCAAATGATTTGAAAAGAAAACCTTATAAACCTTCTCCAAGGTCCGTATATAATAAACACCTGCTTGACTTTCAGATATTTAAACTATGGAAAGAATTTCGAATGGCATTTATAACAGAATCAAAATGTAGTACATGTCATTTAAATAATATCAATAATATGCATACCTGATAAATGTAATCCGAATCTGTTTTCAATGATGAGCAAGAAAGTTGATGTGGTAAGCTGACATTATCATCTTCTACTACATCATCTACTTGAGCTTTATAGGAAAACATAATGCTGGGCTGAGTGACGCTACAAAATAAACAGAAACAAGCTATATTCAAAATTAAAAACTCACATAGTTTATGCTACAGATGTTTTTAACATGCATTTCTGATTACAAAATAGCATGTAATGAATAAGGGACAAGGAAAGTGTTTTCACACAATACAGAACACATTAAAGATTAATGTATTCAGTGATTTTTTTAATATATACAGGGTGTTTCAAAAATATCTGGCAAAAATGAAAGGGTAGGTCAGGCATACGATAAGCATCCAAAATCATATAGGAACACGGGTGTGCAAACGCCATCTAGAAGCAGCAGATGGCATTTAAAAGAAAACAGAGCTGACCAAAATGCCGATATCTTTTTGAATCTTAAAAGTATTGAACTGGAATTTTTATATAAGCTACCCTCTATATCTGGCTCTGAAGTTGTGAAAGAAAAATTAAGCTACCTTTAGCGAATGTCAGTTAAAACTCATTTACTACAAATGCTCATACCTTCTCTAATATTCAAAGTATTTACTTCAAATTTTTACACAATGATACTCTAGCATATCATCACATATAGAGTAATTTTCATACGATTTGGTTGAAAATGTTGCAAGTTATAAGCAAAAAATATGCGAACGAAGTTGGGATTTTTTAAAGAAACCTTTATACATTCCTGAATATTCCAGCTATTTTTATGAAAATGCATGTACATATTGCACATAACACACAAAATAATTGATGAAAGTTGCAAATCATTATCAGATATCTGTGAAATGGGATGAACCAAAATCCCTTTTTGACAACATAAATTTCTGGTCAGTCCCCAAAATGCCCTCAAGACTGAATCTTCAATGTAAATTGCGAGTTAAAAACTATTCTTTATATGACCGAAGTTCGAGGATATATTTGAAAAAATGTGCACATTTCAAAAAGTGTTGGCAAGCGCTGTATTATTTTAAATGCCATCTGCTGCCTCTATATGGCATTTACGCACCGATGTTCCTAGGTGATTTTGGATGTTTATCATATGCTTGACCTACCCTTTCATTTTTGCCAGATATTTTTTAAACATCTTGTATATATATACCTTTCAAATAAAGCATCAAATCATACCTTAATAAAATAAATGCTAAAAGTAATGGTTAACTGCCTGTGGCAGTATAAATCAAATATACGAGGATATATATCATTTTCTACAAAGGAGAATAATAAAATTCTTTTGTGACAACCAACTTGTTACGCAAAAGAAATCCAACAGAAAAAAAAACAAATATTATGATTGAACTATTTAATTAATGTCCGTCTTTAAAATTACAAAAATTATTAAGGATGGACCTCTTAGTTTTCAACTGTGGTCAGGTGATTAAAGCAATTGAGATATCACTAAAAACTTTTATACTACACCAACTTGAGGATGTCTAACCCATAATGCTAGATTTAATGTGTAGCTAGCTCACACTAGCAGCGAATCAATGATGATGCAACCTACCTTCTCAAAGCAAACTGTGTCTTTAGCAACCTTACTACTATAAAAAATTTTCACAAAAAAGAGAATATTCTTTTCAGAATGAATGGAAAAGATGTAACTATTTGGATTAAGATTCTTATTAAATATACACTGCCGATTACTATCATCAGAGAGTACGCCATATGTTTTAAGCTTAGCAATTTTTATAGACAATTTATTTGTTTCTAACGGCACACAATTTCTTTCACAATTAATTTTTTTAGGAAAAAATTCTCTGGTTAATAGACATTCTGTTATTATTTGAACTGATTGAAAAACTTCAGTAAAAAAAACTCAAGATGAAAAATCATGAAAGCAAAGCAGTTTAGGGAATTAGACAAATTCTAAAAACATGATTTAAATATTAAAATGTTTGAAACAAATTTTAAAATATATTGCCAATGAATAAGAACACAAAAACATTATGAATCAAACCAGTACCTGAAAAAGTCAGCCAGGAATGTTCTGTACACCAAGGGCGTAAAAATGGTGAAATATACATAGGCAGTAACATCAACTACACTGTAAAGAAAATATAAAACTTGAATTAGTAAAAAGATTTAAAATAAATGCTTAAGTTAAAAAGACATTTTTAAATATGCTGTTAAAACAAGAAAGACTCCATGAAATTGAAACACACAGTTTTTTCAAAAGATTATGATGATAAAAATACTGGAAAGTTAAATTGTCCAATTCAACAATTCTTTGTTACAAATGATTGAATATTTATTAAAATTCAGAATACAAGTAAATTTCTCCAGCATAGTTTTCAAAAACTGAAAGACATATTTCAATTAAAAATTGATTTTCAACATAAAAGATTATTGTGTACATCAGTAATATTCAGAGATTTATGGAGTACATACCACAATCCAGGTTCTTGCCTATAATACAATAAACCACTTCCAATGGCTTGAAATATGTTTAACAGGTCCAAGAATAATATATACCAGTAAAAGGAGGGTTTAGCTGCAATAACAAAATTACCAAAATCAGTATATGAAGAAAACTGCAGGCATCAATCAAAAAGAAACAGCAAATTTTTTAAAAAATGTTTAAACTAATGAGTATGTGCTTGAAAAACAAAACTATTTACACAGTAAAGATAAAAAGATGAAATTCTTAAAATTATTAAGTGTGGCAAAATAATATTTCTTACAAGGAAGGGCAAGCCTATCACGCAATGTGGTCCAAGGAAGGATTAAAACAGTTAGATATACCTAGAGAGAAAAATATTATTAGACAATTTCTTAAAATTTGACACAAAATAATCACTGAAAAACTGAGGTGAAAATGAGCACTTATGCAGCACTCATAATGAATGGCAGCATCAAAATTAGTCACCAACAGCATAAGCACAAACTGCACATTCACCATAAAATATTTATTTATAAAGGAGTAATCCAATTTAATTACTAAAGTGTAATTACGATGCAAATATTAGTAATTTTAGACTTTAAGATTCATAAAATACTGTTACAAGCTCAAAGTAATGAAATAAATTTATATTTTCATGCTTTCACAAATTAATTTTGTCAAAAGCAATACACTTCCTTTTTTAGTTTATCCATAAGCCACCAATAATAATTACAACCTAGTTATATTCAGTCATTTCTCTTCAATAAAATATATCTCAAAATATACAGTGGAACCTCACTTAATGAGCATAATTCGTTCCAGAAGCACTTGTAATGCGAAACGCTTATTAAGCTAAACAATTTTTTCCGTATAAATTAATGTAAAATACGATAATGCGTTCAATACTGAAAAAATACTAAAAAATGTTATGTATAGCATTTCTTTATAAAGAAAATTATATATAAAATTGTTAAGGAGCATGAATCACCTTCACCTTTTCATTTATAACAGAATCTACCAATACGGAATGTGGATACGATTTGCAGAAAACAAACAAAAAAAATCTAAATAATAAGTCTATTATTTACGATACATAGTATAATTAGCAGGATTGAGTTCAATGCTTCATTCTGAAATTGTACTAATTTTTCTAACAGTTTTAATATAACTCTTGAATTTTTATATAAATTATGACGCATACCCAATTCTTTTTTTAGTAGAAAGCTGTCTGGAGACATTTGTTTTTGCCAACGCTTCAAAATTTGACGAAAATGCAACACAGCAATATCAATAAATAAATTTGTAGTGCACATAGCCACTGGCTTATTAGGGTGATGTTCAATGTACAATGAATCAGTTTCCCATGCTTTCAGCATTTCTCTTATCGTGCTAGAAGATTGTTGCTTTGCTGTTACCTCCTCCTCCACTGACAAACTCTCCTCCATAACTTCTTGCTCCGAAACACAATACAACTCCATAAGTTCTTCAGTGTTCAGCTCTTGGTTGTGCTCTTCCACAAGCTCATCAATATCATTGCAATCCACCTCCAGTCCCCTGATTTTATCTAAAGACACAAACTCATTGACTCTATGGCTCCACAGGTACTGTCTCGGACTCCTCAATGTCACAATCGACAACAGTCTCCTGCCAAAGCTTCTTCCAAGCAGAAGTGAGAGTTATCTTGGTTACCCCTTCCCATGCATTTTTGATAATTTTGAGGCAGGAAACAATGTGGAAGTGATATTTCTAAAATTTTCTAAGAGTAAGGTTGGTACCAAGACACCATGCTTGATAAGAAACCATCACTAGACACCATGTTTGATAAGAATTGAAGCAAAATGAAAGCTCCGAGGATATGACAGTAGCAAGCGCAAAATCTGGGACTTTGCTTCTTCTTGTCACTTGCAATGTGAAATGTCGCTCATTAAGATGGTCAATTTTTTAGAATTTATTTTGCTTGTTATGCGAGGTTCCACTGTATATTCCAAAATTATAATTTTAAAATTTCCCCCTATTTAGGAGGGAGAAAAAAGTGAAACAAGGAATCATAAATTATCCCAATTAATACCTTCAATTTAAAATAAAAAGACTGCCTTTGTAGTCAGTTGTTTAGCATTTATATTGCTGAATATTTTCAATAAGACTTAAAATAAGGAGAGGATTAACCCCTTCTCTCAAAATCACAGGGTGAGGTTTTGCATTCTATTTCTTGCGCCTGTGATATTTCTGGGCTGGAGTTTTCAAAAGTACACACCAAAAAGATGAAAGACAATCCATTTCTTATACCCGAAAAATTTTCATTTCTTATTTTACATACCAGATGGCAGTAACAGACTATTTATAATATAATTGGAGTTAGTTTTCACAATAACCCTGATTGTTGGTTTTTCTGAAAAATTAAATTTTCTTAATTTCAAGCTTAAGAAAAATTCCAAAAATTAAAAATGAATACATATATTGTTCATACACTTATTTTATACAATTTTCTTGAATTTAAAAAGGCACTTTTTTAACTGTTTTCTTGAAAATTATGTGATCGTTAAGGGGTTAAAGTTACTTGACTAGAAATAGATTCTGAAGAACAGAAATGCTCAATATTTATATATATAATCAAAATAATCACGAGAAATAAAACATAATCAATAAACCCAAGTAGAAAACTAAATACTATACTAAAACACTAGACAATATTAAAATCAGTAGGATACACAAGTAAAAAACACAGTGGAATTTCGGTAATCCGAACACCAGGAATCCAAACATTTTTTTTTTTTAATTTTCAGAAAAAATTTTATTAAAAAATGAAGGAGAAACAACATTTATGAATCAGAAACAAATTTGATGTTTATTCCTAACTTAAAAGAAAAGAAACATTTGAATTGGTATTTAAAAATGAATACAGCACCTTAATAAGTAGAGAGAAAATCGGTTCTCTTCTTTTGACATAAGGAACTAAAGCTACTTAATGATGCAATGTTGTGCCAGCGCCGCATAAACATCATGACAGTCAGTATAGCAGAGCATGCTGTTTTACATAGCGTAGCACTGTTCAAGTGCACTAGCAGCATCTATGTGCGATACAAGATCTATCGAGATGTCTTCCTCACTTTCCTTGGGATTTTCTTGATTCTTGACCATGGAAACAGTGACACTGTACTTCAAGAATTCATTCACCCATCACACACACTTCAACACAATATAACAATGGCAGGCATTGGTATGGCAGCACATACAAGATCAGTGAAGTGAACACTGACTCGACTTGGGTGGACAAGACAATGGATAAAGCTAACCCCACCACTTTTGAACTGAAAAGTCTATTTTTAGAATGTGTTGTCATAGCAACCATGAATCACTCCAGCTCAAGGTCACTATCCTTGACTCCACTGTACCATGTGAATCGCTGCTACATCTTTCCATATTCTTTCACAAAGCACCTCCCTAGAGGTACCAGAGAATACTCTACTGCATTTAGTATATCAAGAGTAATTTGCTGAATTTCCCGGATAATCCGAATTTTTTTGGAATCTTAACGGGGTCTGCCCCAATTAGTTTGGATTCCTGAGGTTCCACTGTAACAATAATAATAAAAGTAATAGATGATAATCAAAGAAAATTAATAAGTAAAAATACATAAAAAATAATTAATACTGTATAACCTCATTAATAAACAAATAATGATCAAAGATAAGAAATGCATTACAAAACAGAATAAAATTGCTGAAAACAAAGAAACAAGATAGTTAATATTGCTTAATCCAACAGAATACAAAAATTTAAATTGGAGCTAGAAGATAAATAAAAAATAAAACTACACTAACAAGGAAAGTAAGATTGAAAAAGCCAATCCCAAAATCGGAGCATTCTTGGTGACTGTTCAATGCAATTCAAAGCCATTGGTTTTGGTGGGCATTCTCAATTCTTAAAGGAAGTTAAGAATATTTACAAATGACAGAGAATTTGCTTCATCCAAAACTAGGATAATTTTTCTTTTAAAAATATTTCTATGTTTATTTTCTAGTAATTACAAAATTAAGCTTGCCTAGTAACAAATAGTTAATCCTTAGACCAATAATAAGCTTTAATGTATAATTAAGTACAGAAAATATTCATTTTTCATGAACTTGGTAATTAGTTAAAAATTAATTCATCAACTCTAATAGCACAGCAAATATAATTACTAGATGTTTCAAATGCAGGTCATATTGCTACCATAGTCATCTGACACACTGATATACACTAATTTTTTTTATCTTCCAAAACGCACCAATTCTTTATTTTGCTCTGATACGGAAGAATTTTTCCCATGCTCAAGAATAACAATTTTTATCATTTTCCAGATTATTACAATCACTCAAATTTATATGGCAAATAATCTTTTACACAATTCCATGCAATCTAAAATTTTAAATTGGCTTAGAGCAGTAGGCCAATTTTTTCTTTAGCACAATTAATACTTTGAAGAAAACATTTTCTGCTTTGTTCTGTGAACGAATCTTCAAAACCCTGCATTCTTGATGGTTACATTTTCTTTAGAAAAAAGGAAGCGATTAGTTGCAGATACTGTACCTTTGAATAAAATATTATTTACAGGTACTGTCAAATTCAATTTTATTTCTGTTAGATTTTTTTAGACTGTTTTCTTTTTTTTCTGTAAGATTCCACTTGAGATGAGGATTAATGTTACTTTGCAAAGTTTCTCAGTATTTAAATGGGCACATACAATACTTTAGGTTTCTATTACCTGGGTTTGAGTGTTGGATTCTCATGAATTCGATTTGACTTTCCTGGAGACAAAACATTTACTGAAGCATTTAGTGATGAAATTGCACCTTAAATTTCCAATTTAAAAAATTAAATTTCCAATTTTGACAAGCTCCATAACCTAAAAGATTTCTTATTCATCATCAAGAAATTTTAACAAATCTTTTAAGTTATTGGTATCCAAGGTCAGTAGTTTAAAAGTTAAAATCTGCTAATAACCCTAAAGACAAAACGTAAATTTTCATTGAAAAAAAATGTGGAATTAACTGTCATTAAATTTTTTTTTAACTAAACAGTGAGATGAAAAATAAAATAACTATCTATTCCCTATACAACTTTGACATTAAGTCTGAGCATCTGAACTGTTCATATGGTGTTTTTTTTTTTCTTCTTCTTCTTTTTCTTGGCTGCATGACTAATCTTTTTCGAAAATTTGAAATTCGAATAATCTTTTTTTATAACTTATGAATGTAAAATTTAATATTTTATTCCTTTTTCCAAACTTAGTTTATTATTATGCAAACCTAAAATAATTCCTATTCTTTTTTCCCTCATACTTTCAAATATTCTAACTTAAAGAATAATATTGGCACACTAAAAAGTAGAATTTTTTAATTTTAATAATTTTTTTTATTTTAAATCTTTAATTAAATTCTTTAATTTAATTATTCTTAAAACTTCCACTTTTGTATGAGATGCACACAAAAGCATATAACATATTGATATCCAAAGTAATTATGAAAAATCTAAGTGAATTAACAAATACATAAAATTTGTTTAATTTATTATGTACACTCTTTACTCTTTCACATAAATAATTTTTAATAAAAGTCCAATTTGATTTGCACTGCCTTTACTAATGGAGGTAAAAAATATATAGCCTTCATTGTTGTTTCTTGGCTTAATATTTTATGGTGACAAATTCAAATAATGACAGAAACTTCCTTACAAAAAATAAAGGAACTCAAATTTTTTTTAAAAAAATCTAAATTTGAGTGAAATTAGAGTGTTTTTCAATTAATACATACCAAATTCAGAAAAAGAAAACTTCAAATTATCTCTGTTCATTAAATTTCATAATTTTTAACAAAAAAGAACAAGACACTGATAATTTATAACAGCTAGGAAAGAAATATTTGGATAATGATTTGGCATATTAAATTAAAGCACTAAAAAAAGTTTCTATAAACTGACAATAATGAAAAATATTTTATTAACTACTCACTGAATTCAAAGCAAACCACAAATAACATGTGAAGAGATTACTACAAGTTTAGTAATTCTATTATTATAATTTAAATCCACTACAATAGAATATACTAAATAAACATACCAGACTGAATACAATTGAGCTAATAAACCAAAACAGCATTCCTCCGTGACCAAACAATCCTTTTTGTTTATACAAAGAAAAAAATGTCTCATCAGGGACAGTAATTTCAAGTGCACCCTAAATAAAATTTTGAAAATTATAAGCAATATTTCTAAAAAAATACATAAATACAAACAAAAATACATTCAAAAATGAACTAATTAAATGCAAGATACAAAATATGACACAAAAAGAAAGTTTAAAATATTTAAAAATTATACAAAATATATAACTTCATCATTTAATCTAACTTTATTGCAGAATGACTAAACAGTTGCGATTTTCTAAAAATGATACATTCTGTATTACAGCAAATTCATTAAAAAAGAATTTCAATTAGGTTTTGATATATTTATAAGAGCTAAAAATATATTAACTATGCTTTAAATAATACACATGTAGGTAAATTTAATGTTGGTACTAAGGAATTAAAATCTATGAAAAGTACTTCTTATCAAGCCAATTATACTTATTTAATCATGTAAACAAGAATTTGTGCTACTAGCAGTGTTCTGGGGGAAAAGAGAACTTTAGTAAATAAAGCAGATGAACCCAACATCTATCTAATAATAAAGGAAGAAATGACTTTTCCCATTGAAGGTCTACAGAATAGCCATCGGATTGGGAGATACCAAATTCAGCTTACATGTTTTTTGGATAGTGACACCTACAGAGTGATTTCTGACAAAATTTTTATTAATTGAAAATTACAGAGCACTTTTATGGATGGCATGTTTTTTGCATATAGAATGAGAATTGTCACATGGAAACAATTTTTACAATACTTTCAAATGCAAAAAAGAAAAGAAATTCTAATGATACCTTTTGAATACTTTATAGCATTTTTTTTATTCTAAAAATTTTTTCAATGTATCTTGGTTCGCAACCATGTGAAAGAAAAGGCTAACACTTGATGACTATAGGAGACTATGCATCATGGTTATTATTGAGTAGAGGAACTCAGAATCTAATATGTGTGCTTCTTCAGTAATGAAAATGAACGTTGAGAGTTCATATGCTAAAATTTTGAAAAATTGCATGAATATTTTAAATTCAAATAATTTACTGCAAAAATTTTAAGCAGAAAACAATTCTGTATCAAGCAATTTACATCTATATCAGAGCCATTACATACTTGCTTTAGAGCAGCTTTTCCTGTCCTATAAATTATTCAAATGATATAAAATTTTAATGTTTTTTCTAGTACATGTGCACTGAACAAACAAAAATTTATTCTGAATAATTCCTTCATGATACCAAATATATATCTATATTATCGGTCTACAGCTAAAAGTGATCATGTCAAAAGAAAGAGAAAAATGAGTTAGAGTTGCTCAAAAATATCAACTCTGTAACAGAAAAAATCATGTATATCAATATACAATGGGATGAGCACAATAATGGATCACACCTATCAATATCTGTGGTGTCTGCGAAAGGGTGTTTTATCAATGACATACAAATGAGTCGTTAAGAAGCCAATGCGGATAAGTCAAGAAAAAAAATTGAGAAAATTCAAGTTGTTTAATACAATAATTTTTTAAATTTTTGGTTTATTAATTTGATTAGTGAAAGTATATAAAGTCTTCTAATGAAGAAACGAGTGAATCTTTTAATAATTAAAAAAATGTCATTAATTCCATCAAAATTTACACAAACCAGAAGACATAAAAAAAATGGATTTATCCACTTTGGCTTGAGAGACTCAAATGTTATAGCCATTTTTTTTTTTTTGTAATACAAGTAATGGATATATTAGTTTACAGTCAGCAACCCATTATAAAGCTGCGGTCACAGCATTTTTAAATTACAGAACAGAAAGTCCAACCTCACACACCTTGAAAGAAGGCAAATTGTTGGTACTTGTCTGGTTGGAGAATCAGTAACTACAACAGCTAATATCGTGAGCAATCTTCAGCTACAGTGTTGAAAAACAGCCAAGATTAATTGTGGACAAAGGTCAAAGCTTAGAGAAAGATATTGTCAAATGCTAAAGTGGATGGTAATCTCCAAAGAAGACAGTAGCCAAAGTAACCACAGAACTGAACCAGCATCTGTGCATTGATGTTTCAACAAAAACAAATGGACATAACAAAATAAATAAGACAGCATAAAAAAAAATCAATGGCAGAGTAGAAGTTTCAAAACCATTTCTAACTGAAGTGAATGCATAACATCCTCTCAAATGGTGTCACTACCAAAATACCTGGTCAAATGATGCAAAGAAGAAAGTGATATGGTCTGATAAACACTTCACATTGTTTTCCCACAACAGGAAGTGTGTGTGTATGGAGAAGGCCTTCCCAAACATACAACCCAGATCACCTTTCTCCAAATGTGAAACATGGCAGCAGTTCCATCATGATTTTGGCAGTGATCTCATGATTTTCTGCAAGCACTAATCATCACCCTGGAAAGATGAGTAATTGGGAGTAACTAGGTGATCATTTCAGCCAGCCAGTTGAACCCTATGGTGCAAACACTGTTTCCATCTGGAGATGCAGTTTTCCGGACAATAACTGTCAAATTCATACAGCTAGACCTGTCAAGGTGTCATTCAAAGAGTATGAAGATTAAGACACAGATTTCCCTTGGCCATCCCAGTCTTTTGACCTCAACATTATTGAATCATTGTTCTCTTTTTGGGAAAGAAAATCCGTAGCTGATATCTTCCATCATCTCTATAGAACTTTTCATGATTTCTTCATGAGGAATGGTTTAACAAGGTCCTTTAAACATCAATCATGACTTGTAGAATGCAATTCCTTAACACCTTCAAACTGTTTTACATGTTAAGGGTGGTCCTACATATTATTTATAAAGCATTTTGCAATCATTTGTGGTATTTCCATTGTCTTGTTCACCACCTGTAAATGCAGCATGTACTATCTAATGAGGCCCAATAGTTAACTTCTAAACTGTTAGAGATAAACATATACTTCAAATTGGAAAAATGCTTTCTGAGTACATAAATGTATTGCTGAAAAAAGTATAAAGTCTAAATCTTTATACCGCCCCCCCCCCCCAGTTCTATTATCAGTAAAATATTTCTTAACATACTAACATTTCAAACAAAAAAAATTTCGCTCTTCTGTGACTAAAACTAACTGAGTAATGAAGCTTTGAACATCGCTGACTTAGAACACTTGAGATCATTTTAATAATCATCTCGAGGAAGATCCTCCAATTAATGTTTATTGCTAGCTCAAAATGGCCACCGATTGGTTTAAAATCATGAAATTCAAAGCTGATTAATCTGGCCAGTTTTAGTAGCAGAATAGTGTAACTTTCTTTGTTTAAAATGCTAAAAGTATAAAGAACATTTTACCAAAATAAGTAACCAATAGGAATGGGGGGCTGTATAAGTTTCAAATTTGTAATTTTTTCAGTAGTATATTTATTGACTCAAATAACATGAAATATAATTCTGTCATTCAAAGCATTTTTCCAACTGGAAGTATTTGCCTATCTCTTATGGTTTAGAAATTACTGTTTAGAGTGGACACCTGTATATACCCTGATATATTACGTGCGATTTTTCCTGATACAGAGACGACATTTTCCAACAACTTGAGCACACTAACTCATTTTTTTTTTGTCACTTTTAGCTGTATACAGACAATATTTACCTATCTTAACCCATCAACGCCCAGCGTCCTCATTTGAGGACAGTTACATTTCCATTACCGTGGTTACACTGAATGCATTCCAGTATTTCGTTTTTGCTTTGTCTATGAAGTCAATAGGTATTTCTAAACTCCTAAACAATTTTCAACAGGCATATACCACCAGTTAGCCAGGTTTTGAAGTCAAAATTATGTCATTTTGAATTTTTTACTTTGATTCATTTTTGAGGTAATGAAAGGAATTAAAAAAGAATTTTAATTTTTGATATCTTACTATATATTAAAAGTCTTTATTATTTATGCAAAAAAGTTTTTAAAAAGATTTTCTACTAATTTTTTTTTGCAAAATAAAAATTTTAAAAAATTACACCCCACCCACAATTTTTCTCTCCGACTTTAATTTTACTTCATTCAAAGCTTAATGTTGGTGTTTTAAACATAATTTAATAGAAATTTATTGAAATCTGCCTTAAAAATTAATTCGGGCATTAACAGGTTAAGAACCCCGATTCATTTTAGAATCAAATAAAAATTTAATGAAGAAATAAACATGCATTTTTAACAAGCAGTTAATAGAAAAATGAAATTATCATTGGCAGTATCAATCTTAATCAAAGATAATTCTTTTTTCATGAATAAGTATATCATTAAAACTTTTTGATAACTAAGTTAACTAAAAATGGCAAACAATACAAACCTGAAGTCCAGAATAAAGTAATGAAACACATGATGTAACAAGCAGAATTCTTCGTATGCTGGTCTGACTATCCAGATGTCCTAAAAAATTATTACAAATTTATTACAAAGACTAATTTTGAGAATTTTCAAACCAATCTGTATGAAGAGAAAAACCAAAGATTTTCCTTAAGCACCACCCCTTTCCCTGTCCATAAAGCACCATTTGAATCACAAACATGCATTATTAAACACAAAGAACAGATTCTATTTACAACCCTGTAATTCAGAATAGATAGCAGCAACTTTTGAAATGAATAATATGCCTTGTCTAAAGAAATATTATTTTTTATACAAGATTTATTCAAAGAACTAGGATTACTTAAATACCATAATCACATTAAAAAATCTCAAAGTCTATAATCCATTCCACCAGTATAAATATGATAAATTTATAAGTGACAAAAACAGTTATAAGGTATAGCAGCTTTCCCACTATAAAAGTTATTAAACACTCTTTTTACTCAACTATCCACGACAGAAAATAGCCAAATTATATAACAATTCAATGCAATATACACTTAATAGCACTTATCAGGGAATTGATAACAAAGATGATCTATGCAAGCAAGGTTATTGTAGAATCACAAGTGCCTGAATATTAATAAAAAAAGAAACGTCAGCATGATATTGCAACATAACTTGGGAAATAGCAAAATCCACTTCTTAAACTCTATACTATCAACATTTATTAAAAAATAAGATGCATAAACAGGATGTTATTAAAATCATGGAATCAGATTTCTAATGCATGACTTCTTCCTCATTATTTTATTTTCAGACTATACTTATCAACATACCAAATTATATAATTAGTACTGAAGAATAAACTGTAAGTAATTCATATCAACTTTGATTTAAAACATTATGAACAACCAATAAACAACTTTAAAAAAACAAGTGTTTAATACAGAATCATGTAACTAAGCCATCCTCAAATTTTGGTAAGCTTTGGAAAATCTTCATTATTAAATACATTATTTTTAATTTCTACAGTTGACGCTTGTTATAATGACCCTCTGCGTCCCAGAACAAAAGGTCTTAACAACAAATGGTCGCTATAGTGGACATAATTTTTAAAAAATGTACACATGCACGCTCAGCAGTTCCGTAAAAATAGGCGATTTTTAAAGAGATTCCAACTAAATACTCAAATTATTTTTTTATCATTGGTAGTAAAAATAAAATTTTCTCAATTAAAAATATATTTCTAAAACAGATTTTAAAGTAGAAAATAAAGGTGCTATATACTTATAATACATTTATTTTCTAAAGAAAAAAAAATCAGAAATGGTTGTTTGTCTTTTCTGCATATATGATTTTTGCAAAACTTAATTTTTCACTTCAGTTAGATGGTAAATAGTGTTCTGTATTTTCTTGCCTTTCAAAAAGACATTTTAAAGTCTCAGTAGCACTTGAAACATTTTTTATTCTAGGCTATTCTAATTTCCGCGCTGTCGTGAGAGGTAATCCCCTCCCCCCCCTCCTGTCAAAGTTCAACTGTAACACTGAAGACTCTAAATCTACAAAGCTTGGCAATACAATAATCAAGGTAATTTCAGTTTAGAAACATGTTCTTTTTGGGAAAAATATAATGAAGGAAGAGCATCCGCTGAATTCGGGCGTTGTATTGGGAATAGACGATACTGGACTGTCGTTATACCGGAAGTAAAATAACATAGTGCATAGGGAAACACAGTTGGGGATTTTATCACTGGTCGTTATAATTGAATGGTCTTTATAATGTGTGGTCGTTATAACGAGCATTGACTGTATATTTTCACTATTATTAATTCATTACTTAAATAAGGTATACACAATAATAAAGATCGATGGGTCATGTCAAATAACAATGCTCAGCATTACAATTCTGTTGCAGCTACAGCACAAAGACCATACAAACAAAAACCAAATTTGAGAGAGAGATGAAGCCCACACATAAGAAAAAATACAAGCAATGCAAAGGTAGACAACACAAATAAGAATCTGGAATTAGATAATAAAATATTGATTTAGGAAAATGCCTGGAATTGGTAAGGGGTGCAGAATTGAGACCTAGTTATGTTCAATGAAGAATTTACACAAGTAGTAAATAATAAAAATGAAATTTTTAATCGAAAAACAGAAAATTCAAAAAACAAAGGAGAAACTCTCAGATACACAGAATTTTTAGAAATTCAAAAATGAGAGTGTAAGAAATATTAGTCTTTTAATTCATTCATTAATTCATCACAAAATTTACAACCTATGGATTGTTATTGGATTTAAAATATGAAACTTTAAAAATCAAATTTTTGGGGGATAAACCATAAAAATTTGAGAGGCAAAATTAACCCAACATGTCAAAATACCTTTTTTCACTTCTGGCTTGCACAGATCACAACTAAAATATAATTATTCTTTTAAAAAGTTCAACAGTAAAGAGAAATATTTATTCTTAGATGAAGAAATAAGAATATAGTTTAATAATCAGTTTACCATTTCACTTTATCAGTTTATCATTTCACTACTATTTCATTTCACTCTAATTTTTTTTTTTTTTAAAGCATAGGGTTTCTTTTCAATTGAACACTTTTTAAAAGAAATTACTTCATCCAGAACAATGGAAACTTCTTCTAACATCAGAATTCCTTTAATAATTTTCTTTGGTTGAAAAAAAATATCATAACCTTTAATGGAAATCTGCAAACTTTTTATGGCTGGTGGGCACATTATATTTAGAGTATTATCAATACATCATTGCAAATATACAAAGTAAATAACCAGTATTCATTCACAAATTAAGCATGGAATTTTAGTTTTCTATGGTAGCAAAATAAAACGGAATTCTGTGAAGATAACAGAATAAAAATATAAAAATGGGATTTTAGTTTTAGTAACTAAAAAAATACTATTTATAAATTCTTCATCTTTGGAGATGCTTTTGTTAGTAGTTAACTTAAGCTAGAAGATTTTTATTACTGGCTAAAACTTTCAGTTAAGTTCATATTATATCCATAATCCACTTTATACTTCAGAAAGAAATTTTAAGTGACAAGATGCAGCAAAAACATTACAAACTTATATTTTCAAAAATTTGTGTGAATAAAATGAATTTCTTATTTTTATGCATATTTCGCAAGCCTAATAAACTGAAAATATAGTGCATCCAATAATTACATATAAATTGAACACTATTCCAACAAACATTTTTATTACTCAAAAACTGGAAATTTCAGTTATACAGGGTTCGTACACATTTCCTTAAAAGAAAATCAAGGACTTTTAAGGACTAAAAAAACCAAAAAATAAGGACCTCTAAATTGAATAAACGTAACGAATTGTCGCATGCATTTTTAAATAAAATGTCTCATTTTTGCAAATTCAACCTATTAGATGATAAATTACATAGAAGATACCTTACAAATTTAACACAACAAAACTCCTAAAAATATGAGTTAATAAATTGATGGAAAAAAACCTCATGAAACTAGTAATCAAATTAAATATCTTTTAATTCCAAACTTTTTTCATTCAATTTTACATCCAAGGTATTTATTTTAATTTCTTTTTCAGAAATTGTTTTTCTTAGTTCATGCGATTGAATAAATAAATTTATGTCCTTTGACTTTTCAGCCTCCTTAGCTAAATCATTTGCTTTCTCATTTGTTTGATGTATGTCGTTTGGAGGAACATTTTCTTATGTTTTAAAAAATATATTTCCTCCTCTAAAGCTTTTCGTTTCAGTTGTTTTGTTTCAGTCTTTTCTTTGGATCTTTCACTTTCTAAATAGCGCTTTGCTCTAGCTGAGGTGGCAGCCATCCTCATTTCTTTAGTAATTTTGAAGTCATAAATAGCCCCAGACAGCTTAATAAATTCATGATTTACACGCTGGGAAATATATGAAGCATCTTACAAATTTTCTATTTCCAGGCCCTTGTTCACCGAAAAACCTCATTGTCCATACGACAGTTTTAATACCATTTTGATAATCTTCCAAACTTTTTCATTATGATTATTGTTAAAATAAGTTTGTAAAAAAGTATCAAGGGAATCACTCTTTGGATTGAAAGAAGTAAATTCAAATGAATTTGGCTTTACAATATTTAACAGAAAATCTCCATAGAGTAACAAAATTTCGTTGCAATCTTTTTCCAAAATACGTTTATTTCGCGACAACACAATCAATACCTTTTTCATTTTTTCCTGTGCTTTTTCGGGATATCCAGCTATTACTCGTGGATCAATGCAAAGCGCAAGTCTTACTAGTGCACAATTCCACAGAACATTTCTGCATGAAATGTTTTATCATTGTTATTGAATATCTAAAGAGACAAAAAGGTAAGAATATCTAAAAAGACAAAGAATGATAGAAGCTATTTAATTGGTGTGCGCAAGTGCAGCATCATCCAGGAAAAAATTGCTAAGTATAAAATAAATACAAATATTGAAAAAAGGGGAATAAAAAGGTGGAAGGGTAAAAAATAATAGTAGACAACGACAAGAAGTAAGAATCTGGTGAATGACTTCATCAGAGGCCAGACATTCATGCAGATTCAAAAGTGGAATGTATTGGAAAGAAAAACATTTATGATGAAGTCATTCACCAGATTCTTACTTCTTGTTGTTGTCTACTATTATTTTTTACCCTTCCACCTTTTTATTCCCCTGTTTTTAATATTTGTATTTATTTTATCATTGTTATGATGTTTTTCCGACTATCCTGTCCAAGTGTGAAAACATCCTTGTCTGCTAATTCCTTATTTTTTTTCTTTTCTTTTATTAGTGTCTCTGCAGCAAATACTAAATACGCTTAACATTTATCATTATACAAGTTTGGATCACTGAAGTTGAATTTGCATAAAGTCTCAGGTTTCTCAATTCTTTGATTCTCTGGTTTCAAAATTTTGAATGCAATCATTAACAAGTTTTAAAAACATCACTGGCAAAAAATGGAAGTAAAGGTTTATCACTTTGATACTGTTCTAAAAATGGTAACAGCATTTTTGACAATCATTCCTATGGAACCATGGACCAATAAAGGCCATCTGTAACTCTTCCCTTATTTCCCAAAGTGTATGCGATGGATATGGATTCGTAGAACGCGAGCAGTGTCGTCCCCCCACCCCATTCCGCGAGAGCCACGTCGACCGAGATTAGAGCCTCCGAGAAGGAGGAATTAGAAAAACGATAATCGGTGAAATTTTATTTTTTTTAATAATGGCAGAGTAAAAAGTAAGGACTTTCAAGGACTTCTTAAAAATGGGGCATGAAAATAAGGATTTGTAAGGACTAAATGTAAAAGTAAGGACTTTTAAGGACGCGTACGAACCCTGTTATATTTTACAACTGCACCAATTTTAGAACATAATGTACATTTCTAATATGAAGTCTGGTTTTCATTCATTGCACCACAATTACATGCTTTGCAGAATTTATTTAAATTACAAAGCAAAATTGACCTAAGCAAAATTAAAATGAATTAGTCAAATAAGAATATGGAAAGAATGTTAAAACTAAGAAAAACAATTAGTTATAACTTCCTCACTGTGATTGTTTGCCTCATCTGAGCATGAAATAACAAAAGACAAAAAATATCTTATGCTACTAAAGTAAGAATACATCTGCTCTTCTTTTCCATCACGAGTTACTTAAGTGAACACAAGTGATATGCAGTAATGTTTTTTCCTTGTATACATTTTATAAATGATTTGAACATTTTTTTAGTAGTAACTGATTTAAAAATACATGAAAAAAATTAGACTACTTGTATATTCCATCTGATTTTATCAAAAACAATTTAAATCAATTTTACTCAGGGATTTAAAAAAAAATTAAATCATCTTTAAACTTTACACAAGCTCAACTATATATTCTGTATTTATATATATCTGTTAAATGGCACATAATCTATACATAATTTTTCCTTTTCTCCCTAAAATACTTACCAAAAGCAAGTCCAAATATCAAAACGCTTATTTCTGTTGCAAGCAAGAAACATCGAACAACAACCCAGAGAACCTAAAATAAAATGTGAATTTGTAAATAGAGCAAAACTAGATATTTAAATGACAAACTTGATATTAAAGATAATGTGTTAGCTCTGTTCCATATTAAATTACAAGCTGCACAATATAATATTTTATAAAAGCATTCAATTTGAACATTTTTAATGACAAAGACACCTGACTATAATCAGTGACAACTCAAACTGACAGTGTGAGGCAAACTATGTGGTGTTATTACATCTTATTTAATAGTCCTGAATATTGATCCTAATATATCTTAAACTAATGATATATATGAATAATTGGTAAACCCGGAGTTTACAGTGCCCACCTGTTTCTTGCTAATTTTTCTTGGCGCAATTTCATTTGCTGTCGCCAAATACTGTTTTGGATGTGCAGTGCACTTTTTAATGCTCTCATGCGCCAACTGAAAAGGAGAGATTGAGCATGTGAAGCCTGCGGCATTTCAAGCGTGTACCAGGCAATTTTTTTTAACTTAAAAAAACATCACCAGTTTCACTTTCAGCATAGCGGAATACTCATAGTTTTGCTTATTCATCAAGAAACAAAACACACAAAATAACATACACAGTACTGAACCGATATTCGAACCGAAGTTTTATTGAAATTCAAATGAATCAACCAATCGCATCAAAGAGATGAACAAAACAGTCCAATTGAAACAAGGTGCAATATAATGTGATGCACAAAACACCAATGAAAAGATTAATTTTCGCGCATGTCACTCGTTAAAAGCATCATTACACAACCAAAACAAATGTTCTCTCATCTTCGTTCTTGGCGGCAAAAGTTGGGCACCATAAACTCCAGATTAACTAAATAATTTAGCTTTAAACGCTAGTATTTAGTATTCTGTGTAATGGAGCTCTGTATTTAAAACAAAAATTGTTCCATTTCTTAAATATTTTTCAATAACCTTAAAACGCAGAGAAAAACATATTACATTCTTCACCAGCAATGCAGTTGCTTGTAACATTCTACATACCGTCCAGAAGGGTTGTTACTAACTATAGATAGTAAATATAAAGAAACAATTGACAAAAAATTCTATTCTATTCTGAAATTTTTGTTTAATTTTTTTAGTAGCAATATTCCACAATTTATTTTATAACATTTTAAAGAAGTTACCAACATTTAATACCGACTCATTGTATTATTTCTTCAAAAACATGAAAAATGCAGTAGTAACAATTCACCAATAGTAACAGAATGTCTCTTAAAAATAAGTTTCAAAAGTAGATACATTCTCATTACAAATCTCCACCACAGTATCTTGAATTGAAAATTCCAAACTAGAGGTCAATACATGGCATACTCCTAAAGGTTTCAAATAAGCTAGAACACAGAAAGTAATGAAAAAACCCAAGGTGTCTAAAATGCAAATCTGGTTTTGCGAAAGCAGAAGAAAAAAATGCATTACAATAAGACACCCAGTTTAAAATTAACATTGGTGCTTTGCTCTCTTTAGTTTTACTGTGAATTAAAAAAAATATTACTTTTACAGCTTTTAAACTGAATAATTAAGACACTGGACTTTAATTTTTCCAAACACAAGACTATTTTTTGCTCGTAAGTAATAATGCTCTATAATAACAATTAAAAATATTTCTTTCTACCTTAACCGCTTAACTTAACAGCCCGAGAATACTCATGCATCGAATTATCGAAATTTTAGTCTTATAAACTAAAATTGAATCATTAATTAGCTTTATATTTTGACACAAAAAATATGAAGGATCCATAAACATCTTAAGTATCCTATGCCTTCTTAGGTGAATGAAAACAATAGCCCCTTTCCAAAACAGGAGGGGTCATCTTATTAGATAGGAAAGAAAACTATTCAGTTAAGTGGTTAAGAAAATTACAAAAACTCACCTTGTCTGTTATTTCATTTATTGGAATAGCAGCATTCACCGTCATTGCAACAATGCAACGTAAAACACTAACTGCAGCATTTAAAGCTACCTAGATTCAGAATAGCAGAAAAAAAAAATTAGAAGAAAATGAACAAATGATACATTTACAAAAAATACTAAAATTTTTATGAATACTTGTATAATCTAAGAATATTACACAGGTTCAACAATATATTTATCAGTTCTGAAATCTAAGGAGCAAACCATATCTAAGTTTATTTCTCACAAAAGTTTAACATCATAATTTTTTAATAAACTTCCTGTAATCTAATTTAAAACAGAGATGAAACACGACTTTCAGACAGAATTATATCTATATATTTTACCTATTAAAATGCACCACTTTTACACAATCTTTGTAAAACCTATAATTAGCAATGATTCTTTAAAAGTTAAAAACTTTTGGCATTTTGTACTCAAGGAAAAGATGAAATTTTTACCAGAATGTAAAAGGTGGAAAATATTGGACTGTTTGTAGCTCGCAACTTCAGCCGTGCTCTGTTACATCTTATGAGCATAAAAAGTAAGAATAAAACATTTGGTACCAAGATTGAGATATCCCAAATTCTTATCCTAGAAAGATAAAAGTAAAGGATGAATCACGTTTTTTATAGGGAAGAGGACACCTTTTTTAAAAAATTACCTCATATCAGGGATGAGATTGGCATAAAAGCAAAAAGACTGAAATCATAAGCAAGCAAAACATTTGTACCATAATTTATACGCGAAAGATGTTTTAAGAAGTAAAACATCAGAACACGCAATATGATGAAAATATTACACTATAATAATTAATAACTTAATTATTTATAATTCAGTATGTATAAACAAGAAAAAGAATATTAAATTATTATTAAATCATTCACATTAAAAGTTAACAAACAAGTTTAACACATCATCAGGGGCATCTTGAAATACAAAATTAGACATTAAAACATATTTACCACCTGTGCATCACTGAGATGCAACATTCACCCAACAGAAGTCTGAGGAGAATTATATTTAATAGCCTTTTGATAAAAGTTAGCTCAAAAAATAAATAAAAATAAGGACAAATAATTTCTTTTGCTTCATGCAATTGTGTAAAGTGTATTAGCTCTTTATAAATTATAATAACGTATCATATACTGATTTCTGTTTTATTTCTTTTATTTTTATAAATTTTTGCAAAAGTAACAGCACAGTGATTTTGCACCTTATTGCACTTTGAATGGCACTGAATGTTGGAATGTTCATCCTTGTAGAGCTTGCCGATATAATGCTGATTCGTCAGTAGAAGACGAATCAGCTAGTTTCCTAGCCGGTGGAGTTAAGCCGCACGGTCGAGCATATTTTCCCAGAATTTTCTTTCGAAAACAGAAGATAGGAAGGTTTCTTTTCTTTGTGTGACAGCGGAATTTTCGGAAGAAAAAGCAAATTTTTGCGGTACAAAAAAAAAAGCGGAATTTCTTCAAAATAACAAAAAAAGCGGAAATTCGCGAAAAAGCGGAAGAATCTCATCCCTGTCATATTTATACAAGGATTTTCAATAGAGGGAGAAATAAATTAAGGCTAGATGCATAAAAGACAGTAGCCATGGTTTTATAAGATTTTCACATAATTAAGTAAGCTGCTTACTATGATCAGTGTTTTGAAAACAAATTTGAAGCAATTAAAAGCTCACCTTTTTCACTAATAATTTGTAAAAAACTATGGTAGAAGAGAGACACTTTTTAAAAATAAACATACTTTATTTGACGTTGCATCCAATAAACTTAAAAACTCTTTCACATAAAGCTAACTAACTGAGTGACAATACATAGTATACAATAACTATAATCAAACAACAAAAACTTCAGTTTACATGCAAGCACAAAATTATTTTGAATTCCAACAGGTGGCATGATTTGATTGGCCACTGCAACTTATTGCATCATATATAACAGGTGGGGTGCTTTCATTGGCCGCTGAATGAATGACATCACTTGATGTTAACCAATAAG
Organism: Araneus ventricosus; assembly: GCA_013235015.1. NCBI lineage: Eukaryota > Metazoa > Arthropoda > Arachnida > Araneae > Araneidae > Araneus > Araneus ventricosus. The sequence continues at coordinate 214,812 of BGPR01001550.1, forward strand.
AACATGTCACACGGTCTATTACACTTAACTGCTTATTTAACTGTGAACAGAATAAATATTTGTTTACATTTTGATATCTCATGACCTGGGATAACAGCTGGGTAAATTAAACATTAATTAAATCTATTTTAATAAATACAAATCTTACTTAAGGCTGTCTTCACGAAAAGATGAAGCGAAGGGCTCCACCAAATCCAAATTTTGGAGTAAAAAAAATTTGCTGATAACTGTGAAATTTCATATGATTGTTACAGACATATTCTTCTATCATTAGTTGAAAGCCATTTTTGTATAAAAATTTGATGAAGATCAAAATAAATAAGCAAAGAGGGTGTAATTAATAATTAAAAATCCACTAATTTTGTTGGAAAACAACATTTAACTGCTTTTAAACTTTGTGCCGATCTACAGAGTACCTTTTCCCATAATATATTGCATTATTTTGTTTGAATTCATACTTCATTATAATTATAAATGGAATAAACTATTCATAATACATTGAAATCAGCAGTATGTCCCTTGAATTCACTAGGGGGAGCTACATGTCTTTCAGAGCAGAAATAGGATATTCAGGATCTGACAAGTTTTTTTCTTTCCAATTTGCTAACTAGCGGAATTCCTTTTGCCAATTTCGAATATTGCAACCCTATCTTAACCACAACAGTGATACCGAAGGGGGTACGCTTTAAGCTACTTCAGTTGATTCTGGTTGTATCTTTGTATCCGACTCAACATCAGTCTCCCCAGCTCCTAAACTACGTGATTCTTTTGCTATTGCGATAATATTTGTTAGATAATTTGATACATTCCGATTTGCAATTAATATCTTGTACACAGAACAACAAAAAAACTGTTCGCAGTTATGCAATTAGAAAGTATGGTAATGGAATGATTATAAATGTATTGAAAATTCATTATCATATCCACACATTTTTAATAATTAAATTCTTGTAGTATTCTCATCTACTTATCAAACTCTACTAGGCACGCTGATACAAAAAAAGGGAGAAAAAAGAAAGAAAAATGTGACTTCTGAATTGGCATAAATTTTTACCCAACGTAGTTAATTTCAACTGAGAAATAAGTTTTCATTTTAGAAGCATAATTACTGTTATTGAAACATCCCTTATTCATATTTTCAGGTACACACTTGGAATTTACTCCGTCATAAGCTTAGTTCGGAAAAAAAAATGCGATCATCAAAGTATACGCGTTGGATTTCACTAAGGTTCTAAAACTAGCTAAAAGAAATAGCTTTCAAACAAATTTCTGACAGAACGGGAAGTTAACACTTTTGTCCGACCCTCCTTCTTTATAGCCAAAAGCAAAGCAGGTCTCTCTTTTCTACTGTAAAACTGGTATTTTTATGGGGGTAGGGAACCCTTCAGTTATTCTGAGGTGCCAGAAAGTTCCATTTATTTCCTTTTTGGCAAAAGGTTATAAATTTCATGAAAATGATGACGTCACAACCTAGTAAACATCAGCGCCATCTCTTAGGAAAAGGCATTTTTAAAATTCTATGAGGCAAGTCTTAATAATATTAAACTTGAACAACAATTTAATTTATCCCAGCACTTCCAACATAATCATTACTTGAGAAGCTTTAGTTGATAAACACAATTTTAATAGCCATATATTTTAAGATTAATTACGATAGTTTAAAGAATGATAACAGAAAAAAATAGCAAAAAGGAATTCCAATATTTTTTTACCTGAGACAACTAAAGCAAAACTAATAAAGCATGTGCTACTGAGTAATACTATTGAACAACAGCAAAAATAAATAAATTTACAGCAACTTGCAGAAATTTATTTAAGAAACATGAAAGACATCATGAATTTGAAAACAAGTACTGATCAAGAAAAGAAAAAAAAAAGACAATTTACATAATTTAATTAGATATAAATACAAAGTTGTCATCTTTCTCTAAGCACTCAAATGCTGGAGAATACAAAATGAATACTGAATGATTAACTCTTAGGATACTAAATGTTGATAATTCATAAAGTGTAATAAGAATTTAAATATTAAGAAAGTAATCAAAACCTCTATGTAATATCTCATTAATAGAAATTTAATTGAAATATTACTCTTGTACTACATTATTTAGTGTGTGAGATGTAGCAGCAGTTCACATACTAAGTAAAAAGATCACACACAAAAGGTGCAGATGACACAGGCAGGGCAGTTCAGACTGCATCCTGGAGGGGAAAAACTGTGAATAGTAATAAACTGTACACACAGAGTAGGGCAGTACTGCTTCAAATGTCAACCACTTGTGAGACAGGAAACATGCGATGTACTCTTGCTTGTGCCAATAGTTTGTACGAATTTTTTGATAATTGATTAATTTAGTTCAGTTTGTAAGAATCTATGGGTAATTGGAATTTCTTCTCTGATCTCTTTAATTTCCTATTAACATTAGGGATGTATGAATATTTGGCCCATTTGCCAAACATTCAGTCTGGCCTAATACTAAACAGATATTTGTTCGAATAAATTTCAGATAATATTTTTTTAAATATGCTTTTAAGTAAGATATAGAATCTTCAGTTATTAATATTTACAGTCAGAGAAAATAATTAACTATAGATAGATATCCACAATTTGATTTCCCTGAAATTCAACAAAATAATGTTTATTATTAAATAATAATCAGAAGTGAAAATAATACAAATCTTGAAAGAATAAAAAAAATTACCCTGTGTGAACAATCTCCTGATATAATATTAATTTACAAAAACCTTCCTCTACGTTTGTAGCAGGTGTTCCATTTGCACTATATAAATCACCCCAGAGAGACTCCATTGTACCTTGAAGTGCAGAAAAAGTCTCATGTTCTCCAGGATGTTCCGAGTCTGTATTTATGAAAAAGTTATGACCATGATTAACATTCATTTTAGTCTGTAGCTACAACTAACGAGATCAGAATGTTACACAATCCATGAGATTTTTCCTTTTCAAATATAAAATTTGTGTCTTCATACAAAAATTGTCTTGGAATTTTTCACTACCTAGAAAGAATAAACAACCATACATGTAGGATTTAATAATAAACATATTACAAATAATTACCTGAAAAAAATTAAGTTTATAATATGTTTAATAAAACAATTTTACTTCACAGACAACTCCCAATAATGAAATTTATAGTCAACTTCAAAAGCATTAATTTAACGTTAGTAAACCAATAGTAATAGAGAATGGAATTCCAATTTAAAAAACTTAATACTTTCGCAAGCATCAGCAAAAATAAGCGTTTATTAATTCCCAATATTCTTTCACAACTGAGTTAAGAAAAAAATTATAAAAGAAAAACTGCATATAGAATATTATACAATAGCATGCATCAAAAAACTATATAAACACATCAAATGCTATGTAAAAGTCATTTTAAGTCATTATGTATGTTTTTAAAAAAAACCTAAAAAGAATGTAACATAGCAAGCTCTTCAAAATGCAAACTTGCCCATTTTATAGCAATCAGAAATTTAATATGGGATACAAGTGCTAAAAATAATTCAATAATATATAAATGCCAGTAAATCTGCACTTAAAACATTACAAAAATTCTGAAAAAATAATAATTTTCTGGCTCTTGATGTCCCATTTAACACATTCATCACTACGGATGAGATATCTTGTCCTTCAGGAATCTTCGCTGCACAATAGAATTTGACTTGCATAACAAATTTATTAAGTTAAACATGTTAGCAGATGTCCGCAGAATATCTTCACCTCTTTCTTTTTTGATTTATAAATTGTCTAGAGAGAGCATGGTTACTTTTTGTCTTTCTTGGAACTTGCATCTAATTTGCCCATAGCGATGAATGTGTTACGGGACAGAAAGGTGTAACAAGAAATTAACCAAAATACCAAATTCACATTCCAAAAGAAATTTATTAAACTTGAAAATAAAAAAAATTATAACTTTTTTTCACAACTGCAAAAAAAGTAAACATTCAGAAATGTCCAGCAAATAATCTTATTTCGTGATTATTTGCTTTGAATGATGATACTGATACAAATAAAAAATGTGGAGGTATAACATGGAGCTTAGATGGAAAGGAAGAAGAATGACACATTATGAAATAAAATGAATTTTAATAATATTTACTTTGATACTTAATTCTAATAATATTCAAAGACAACATGCATTTAAATAAGGACAAAAATAAAAAAAGACAAATGTAAGGAATTAACCCACAAGAGAATAAACATAAACCTGATGTCAAGCAAAGAAATAATGAAGCAGGAGGAAATAACTATATCTCAATTATGCATAAGCATTAGTTGTTTAAAAGTGAACTACACTATTTTTTAAGGGACACATTAAGGGGTAAAAAAGCAATAATACATTTATAAACCAATGTTACATATTACTGTCAACATTAGTGATGTACATTAACCTTCCAAGTGGTCTAACTGAAAGATTTCATTTTTCATACCCTTTCTGAATATGCATATATTTATAAGTACATTTCCTAATATTTGAGGAAATTACTCTTTGGATAATAAACATCCGATTAACGCATAAAAAAAATCTCAATATATCCATCTTAAAAACTCCTAGTTAGTAGATTAATGTGAACTCATCAAAATAATTAGCCACTTAGAACAAGCTAGTCAAATTCAAAAGTTAACCAAGACCAAATAAACTAAGTCAAAGTTTGTCAGTGCTAAAAGAAGAGGGGAGGGAGATTAATTTTTACAGAAATATATTTATTTCAAGAGGTTAATATTATTAAAAAAATTCATATATTAAATTATGTATTTTTGCTTCGATATTTGATATCGCTTCTCTAGTATTATCTTTAATACTTAGGAGAAACTTTGTTAGAAATTATTTCTTTCAAAACTGGCCCAGGGTTAATGCTGAAAATTCTGGATCTTATAGATTAGATTTTTTTCCATAAGTATTTATAAACAATTACTTATATTGACAAGTACTCTCAAACATGGAAATAATATCATAAAACAATTTTTATTCTTGACAAACTGGAAGAGGAGAGGCCCAAAAAAAAAAACTTTTTTTTTGAAAATGCCAGGTCTTGCCCTCTAAAAATGTTCTTTCTTTGAATGTAAAACATCTTGAATTTATGGACATGGTGTATAAGTATTATACCTTTAGGGCATTTACCCATTAATACATGAAAGTGCAATAGGCAGCCAATTTCAAGAAAATAGCCTTCGATCTTTCGGCCCAGCTATATACTAGTATGTTGCTGCTGTTGATGATGATCAGCAGAAAAACAGCATGGGTGGTAGTACACTAGCGTACCAGCTGCGTGGTCAGGGTTCAATCCTGCACCCATTTTTTTTTTTTTCAAAATAACTTTTGAAATTAATTATTTCAAATTAGATGAGCAATTTATACATATTTTTACATTTTATGCATAACTGTTTTTTCATATGATAATTGAATTATAATTTAATTTTTAAATACTTAAATAACTATAAAAACTTTAATGGTGATAAATAATAACTATAAATTACTATTGCCATTAAAAATTTTAAACTATTCATTTAGAATAGTTACAAAGCTTTCATTCTAACTTCATGGAAATGGTCTTGACATAAAAAGAGAGAGCGGCTGCTAATTAAATTGATTAATATGCAGATTATTATTGAATACATACACAGATGATCCAAAATTTGAAGTTTCTTTCCTAACATATGTTTTCAAGAAATATTGTTCTTGTGATCAGTTGTCATTTATTTTTGTGCAAGATGTCAAAATATTTTTTGGTTCCAACATTTTTATGATAATTATCGATCTGGTTCTTAAAGGTAAATAAATATTAATAAATGTGGAAAAAATTTTAAAAATTTACAAATAAAAAAAACTTCCATGAAATGTTTTCATGGACTAAAGTTATTACTATAGTTACCTATAATTTTAAAAAAATTAAATTTTAACTATAATTCAAGTATCACATGAATGAACAGTTATTTTATGCTTAAAAATGATTAATATTTTAATAAAAATATTTGCAAATTGTTCATTTAATTTGAAATTATTAAATATATGCATTAATTTCAAAACTTATTTTGAAAAAAGAAAGAAAAAAAGAGATGTACGATCAAACTCTGACCATGCGGCTGTCGCCCATACTGTTTTGCTGCTGATCAACAGCAGCAACTTACTATTATATAGGCTGTGCAGAAAATTTGAAGGCTGTTTCCTCTGAATTGGCTGGGTATAGCATTTTTACGTATTAATTGGTGAACACCCTTAAGATATATTTACTAATATATCAAGTCCCATCCTGAACCGAATTCCCAAATCGTGCTCTGCCCTTGTAAGAAACAATACATTCACTTTATTAGATATTTTAGGTCAGCCTTAAATGAGACTAAATTTAAATACCCAACTAAATTTTTTTTTTTAAATGCATAACTTATATTTTTAATTGATCAAATTATATCATTTTTACATAATTAGATAACTTTTTCATAGGATGTAAAACAAAACTATATAAATGTGGGTCATCTCGAGAACAACTTATTGAATGCTCCTCTACATATAAGAACTTTTAAGATCTCTTTAACCCTTTCGTCACTGAATGATTTTTGTTTATGGTATATTATAGAGCTGATGGTACACATATGTACTATCAGGTACGAAGAGGTAAAAAATATGAGCAACATTAATTTTTAATTAATTTTTGGGAGGGTGGGGAATGAGATGAGGAAGGAACTTTTTGGAACATTAAACTAAATTGTTTTACATCAAAATATTGATCTTATGGGAAATAATAATTAATCAAATTCTAAATAAGAAAAATATGTCTCAAAATAAAAATGAGTTTTCAAAATACTTCAAAGTATAACTACATGCAAAATCATTTAAAAAACTCCTTCATTCCTAAAAGTTGACTATAATCCAAATAGTATGGCCCTTCAAAAACTTTACAGAAAAAAAACTTAAGAATTCACAATTATTAATAAAGTGATAGAAAGAACACCTTAGTAGGAACCGAATAAAAGACTATTTGGTTTCAGTATTTAAGTTCATGTTTGCTACAATATTGCAGGTAAGCCCATATTATTAAAAAAAGATTTTGCCAGATTTTCATGAAATGTTTGGTTATTTTATGTTTTGTTTATTTCTGATGTTAATTTTACTTGGAATTAAAATTCATTTTAATAATCTTTCATAATGTGGCAAGAAGTTCAAATGTAATATTTGAGAAGGGGAAAATTTAGATTTAGTATAGTAAATGAAAAACTTTACCTGAAAATATACCTGAAGTCCTAATTTATTTTCAATATACAGTGTAACTTTGCTAATTCAAACATCTTTCATTCAAATTTGTCAGTAATTCGAATTCTTCTCTGATCCCTCGCATTTTCTATTAATATAATGCGAAAATATTGTCTATAATTTGAATTCTTTTTTGGTTAATTTGAATACAAAACTAAAAATTGACCTTGTTTCTGAATTGTTTTTATTAATTAAATGTGACTATATCTTGTATCTTCGAGGATCATAGGTGAATAATATTTTAAGGCTCTTAATTCACTAAGGGTTTTACTGCTGTTATATTCAATCAAAATTACAATAAAATATTTCTCATTTTTTAAAAAACCTTTGAGCATATTAGATGTACTGTTTATATTAAATATTTATTGTATATTTGATGCATTCAAAGTGATGAATAGTATTTATTAAAATTAATTACTTCACATTTATTAACATTACTCTACATTGAATTTATTATTTTTAAAATTATTTAATGTTTGTTTATTTATTAAGTACTATTTTTTAAAACTGTTAGACATAAAAAATACATCTTTACTGTCAATTATCAGCTTGAAAATCTTTTTTTTCTTCTTCTTTTTTTTTAAAGCGCTCATCTTTATATTTTCTTAATTCAAATTTTTCGACAAATTGAATTTTTTTTGCAATCCCATCAGCTTCAAATTAGCAAGTTCCACTGTATCTGAATTTTATTACCATTTGACATTCACTTTGGAGTGTATTGGAGCTCTTTAAATTTACTTTTTTCATTGTATATATTTTATTTGCTTTATAGTAAGGTAAGTGCTCCAGTAGTGGGCCACGTACCAGTAGTGGGCCACTTGAATTTTTAAGTTGAAAAACAAGAAATTCCAACATTCCAATTAAATAAGAGATATGCTTCTGGTAAGCTGAAACCCTTATCAACTAATTACCACAGGCACAGCTTTTATTTCCTGTTTAGTTAGGAGCTAGAAAGTTTGTTGCTGAAGTTGGTCTCTCAGAGAAGCATTTTTAGCTTATTCTTAGTGTTTCCTTAAGAGGTAACTCTTTATTCAACTATTTTTTAGCATACATTCTATTTGTTTTTAAAATGAATTGTTATTGATATTATTTGATTATATAATGAATGTATTATAAACTATCTTTAAATTAAATAATATTGATAATTTGTGGACAGTGAAGGGTGGCCCACTTTTGGACCAATGTTTTACTAAATGCTCCAGTAGTGGGCCTAGGAAGGCCAGTACTGGAGCACATGCTTTCTCTCAAAATAGACTATTTTGTGGTGTTTAATAAGAAGGTTATATCTTGTAAAGTCTTTTTATTTAATTAGATTTACTTTATTTTTATCAGAACTAGTAGTGGGCCACATGGCCCACTTCTGATACCCTAACGGTCCACTACTGGTACACTAATGGAACATTCTGACCAATTACTTAAATAATAAATATTTTATAGTACTGTTGAGGAAAAGACTGATATTCAAGAATTAGTTGGGCTCTGTAACGAGGCAGACAATAATAACTATCGCATTCCTGGACCATCGAAAAATATTCCATCACCATTTACAAGGGCTCTTTTCTGGCTGCAGAGGGAAGATGATGACAAAGATTTATTCAACATAAAATATCCATAATGCCCCAAACAGAACTTAAAATGAAAGATTGATAATTACCATATACCTTTAATAAAAAAATTGGCTGTTGGAGAAAAAATGTAAATCTCATGTGACTAGAATCTATAAATAAAAGAATTCACCTATATCAAGCCATTTTTATTGCATTTTTTATAGTGTATAATGTTAATATATTGTTATTATTACTATATATAATGCTTTTATTCTTTTTTCTTTGGCACAATTGACAAATCTGGGTGGCCCACTTTTGGTATGTCCACTACTGGTACATCAAAAGTTTGCTATGCCCACTTCTGGTGCATAGGAGTGATCTAAGTTTTTAATTTTTTAAAAATTTTATTACAATTATTTTGATATTTCAGGTGATTATTATTTTAGATAAAAGTTTGAACAACCATAAAAAAATAGAGATTAGTGAAACTTCTCAAAAGTTTAGATGATAATTGAGGAAATACCCTTAAGTGGCCCACTACTGGAGCATTTACCTTAGTCATAGGTAAAAATATATCATTTCAAATTGAAGATTTGTAACATAGTCATAATTGTATTTCACACAAGGAAATTATTTCAAATTGAAAGCACTGAATAAAATACACTATTAATTTTTGAAAGATAAAACTGAAGATTTAACACTGAATAAAACAATAAATAAATATAGCTTCTCATACTGACTAAAAATAAAATAAATCAAGAATTCATCTTCAATTAAGTAAAATACTCAATTTTAATTTCTCATATTAGGGTCATTCCAAATCAAGTGATCCAGAAAAAAATAAATGGTTGCTTGACCATTTTATAATCAAATGTTTTGTATGTTGATTCCTACATGATTAGCGAGTCCAAAAAAACTAATTTTAAATTATCTTTTTCTGAATTCCGATGACAACCATTTTTGTTTTACAAAACATGCTGATTTTTGCATTTGTAGGGGTTTGCGTTAACTTATATTACTCGGAACTGGTGAACCCAAGGGTGATGAAACAAAAACCAGTTTATTCAAGAAGATACAGCCTTTATTACCTCCAGTAGACATTTAAGGAAAATTGTATCCCAAATAGCAAAAATCAGCTATCAAGTTTGACTTTTAAATGACAAATTTTCAATTTTTGAAGGCATATAATCTATTCTCCATATTATTTTTGTGGGAATGTGTAGATACCTAAATGTACTGTATTTTAAAAAAAATTTCAACTCTGAGGTTTGCTTCTATTAGTTAATGCACCATTTGGTGCATTAATTTTACTTTATATTTATTCTGTTAAGTTATAACATTATATATATTATGTCATTTTCTATTTAAAAGATAATCTCTAAAAATGCAGTAGGCCTAATATACTTATTCAACAAAATGTGTGGATGTTCAGACCTGTTCACAAACTTATGTGATAGACTTCAACAAACCAAAGCAAGTCTCCAGCGACCGTACATGAACTAAATATTGACACCAGCAGAAATGTTTGAATTTTGTCAAGAACATTGAAAAGGAATCGCCTTCACTTACAAAAAAGTTGAAAAAATCATTCAACATCAAAACAATAAACTTCTTAACCGATTTGAAAACTCTGTGGCAATTATTGGTACAAGGAGTTTTCATTGTTTTGCTCCTGTGTCGGAGAGTAACCTGAAGTGCTTCATTACTTTAGAAGCTACGGAATATGAAATTCATTCCACTACAAAAGCTGTACAAATAACTCTTCACAAAAGAGATTCTACTGCATGTGTATATGAAGGTAAATGGTCGCTGGTAAATGTGAATGACATTAGTGATACAAATAAAGATGTGCTTGTAACATTTTATCATCCCAACGGACCAAGGACAGCTTTTAAGAAAAAGGAGAAACACCAGACTTGGGTGCCCATGCGCAATGTTTTAAGGAAACTAAGTGCCTTAGAACTACAACAACTACCATAAGGACACATAACATTTTCCCAAAATTAAGTGAAGAAATATCAAAACTTTTTAATGAAAATAAATGAAGGTAGAATGATATACCTGACTCCAGTGTATAGTATATCAATACTTTTATTTGAAGTTTTAAAGTGTTTTAACAATGGTATCAAAAGTAAAAACTGTGTTATAAAATAGTGAATAGAGAAGCCTCAATTATACTGTGGAACCAGAAGTGACAATGAAACATATTCAAATTTTTCAAGTTCATTATACATTTAAAGTGTGCACAAGCTACTTCATATAAAAAAGGTAAGTTTATATGTAATAGGTAATATTAGTTAAGATCATTTTATAATTTATTAATGATAAAAATAATACTTAGTCAAATTAATGCTGTCTTTTACAGCAAAAAATACGTTTTTTATGGGATATTTAAAGTTCTCTAACTTAACTTGTAGATAGATATCAAACATCAAATTTTTATAGCCGTATAATACACTATAGAGGGTTTATCTGTAAAAATTTCAGATTTTTAAACATTGCCCAAACAATGATATAAGGTGTCAAAATTTGGATTTTTTTGAAATTTTCGGATTTTGAAAGCCTACAACTCTTAAAAGAAGCAAATCTCAGAGTTGAAATTTTTTTATAAATACAGTACATTAAGTTAGCTACACAATAAAGTACATTAAGATAGCTACACAATACAGTACATTAAGACAGCTATACATTCCCACAAAAGTAATATGGAGAATAGATTATATGCCTTCAAAAAGTGAAAATTTGTCATTTTTAAAGTCAAACTTTTTAGCTGATTTTTACTATTTGGGATACAATTTTCCTTACATGTCTACTGGAGATAATAAAGGCTGTATTTTCCTGAATAAACTGGTTTTTGTTTCATCAACCTCGGATTCAGCAGTTCCGAGTAATCCAAGTTAACGCAAACCCATACAAATGCAAAAATCAGCATGTTTTGTAAAACAAAAATGACTGTCATCAGAATTCAGAAAAAGATAAAAAATTAAAACTGGTCTTTTTGGACTCTCTAATTATGTTGGAATCAACATACAAAAAATCATTTGATTATAAAATGGTCAAGCAACCCAGCTCAGGATCACTTGACATGGAATGACCCATCATTGAAATAATGACACATGAAAACAAAGACAAATAATATAAATATAACCTTTTCGGGTGATTTAGGGCTGCAAAATATTCCATTAAGATTTTTGTAAACAAAGCACAAAAACGTAACAAAACCCCACTAACCAAATAGTCAACATCAATTACCCAATGGAAAATATTTCAAGGATGAAATCTAAATAATAATAACGAAAAAAAACAGGGGAGATTTCAAGTTTTCTCAAATAATGCAGAAAAAACAGAAATCTGTCAAATGGAAAGAAAAATAACAATTTCAATTATGAAATGTTAAGCTGAAATTTATATTCATCTTGAATATATAATTTTCCTCGTCAGGCAATTATCATATATAGATGCAACAGTCAAAAAATAAACAGCTATAAAATTTTACTCGATGCAACAACCAAAAAATAAGTCTAAATGATACAAATTAGATTAGAAAGATTACCTAAAACAGTTTTAACCAGTGTAACAAAAATATATATGAAACAAAGATTAAAAAAAAAAACTCTGACACAATGGTAGAATGAAAAGAAAACAAACTGAGAAAACTATATACCTATAATTATCGATTTTCAAAACATGAAATAAAAAATATTAATTAAATATTTTATAACTGAGCTGATAATATGAATGGTACCTGGAAAAAAAAAAGGTCTATACATTAGAGAAAATACATTCTCGTAAATAAATGTTGTATTTGGGCATTACATTAAAAGAATCGTATGTATGATGAGGCACGGAAGTGGACTGGTTAAATTACAAAATGCAATATGCGAGAGAAGATGACTAATCAAACGAAACATTGTGCAGGATATTCAAAGCTGCAGTCGATCGCATCTTTCACATTAAATTTTCCTATTACTGCAATATTATGAAAAGAATAACTACTGACGTTGCGATCATAATCAAACGCATTCATAAATCAAGCATTATATTGAGGAAAAGAATGTAGACAATAAAGAAATGTTACAAAACTCACCAGTTCTTACGATAAAATCAAGAAAAGCACAAAAAACATCTCTATAACGAAAATTTTCTTTCAGTCAAGAAGAAGGTAAGTATCTAGCTCTATAAGGCTCGAAAACAGTTTATATGAAAAAACTGAAATTTCATTAGGAAATTCACAATGGTGTAACATTTAAAATTTGGATCATAACACTGAAAGAGTTCTCAATCGGTTTCAATAAAAATATTCCTTTTCTTTTAATATTTTAGAGGATAATTTTAAAATTTTATTACACTTAAATGTGTATGAAAAAAAGAAAAGAAAAGGCTTTATTTAGTACACTTTAATACATGATCACACAGCTGTGACAAATCAAACGTCTTCCGTCGATAAATAAAAACTGAGTGAAAACGAACAGAAAATTAGATGTTGTCTGCCTATTGTAAGACACGAAGTTATACTTGTCAGTGATGTTCCTCTGGTGAACTTTGAATTTTTTTATGTACTTAAGTGAAAAACAAATTCTTTACTTTCGATTAAATCATAATGAATCATCACGAAAGGACACTAATAAATCTGTGGAACCATCTGCATATAAAAGAAACAAGGATTACAAATGAATGAAATGACCTTTCTAATTTAGGCAGATAATGAAAATGCAAAAGTTATTCTTAATAAACCATTTTTAATTTGGAATAAGGTTTTACGAGCTTATAATTCAGTTATCCAACCACGAATTCGGTGTTGCTACTCGCTCAGTACATGGGACGGCGATGTAATTTTAATACAAAAGTAGATTGCAAAATAGTCAAGTACCGCAACTGTAACTTCCACTGTAACTACTGTCATGTGCATTAGGTATAAACAAACAAAATAATACTAAAAGTGGGTTCATTTTTGTTTGTTGATCTGTATTTTTTCTGTTGGGTGATTTTTTTACCAGAAATTTTTAAAAAGCCGAAAATCTGAATTAAGAAAAATATCTGAACATGAACCCACCCATTTACTTTTGTTTCAATTCATAATTTGAAAATGTTCACGAAGATGAATTTTTTGTTTTTACCCGTCATTCTAAAATTTTAACATCACTTTCCATGTTCTTTCTTTAAGGTGAGCATATTTTGTGAAATTTTAAAATTGATTATTTTAATCGCATTATTTTGTCTCTCCTGTACACAGTGCCAAAAAACTTTACACTTCTAAGTTAGATTAAATGTATCCATTTCTTCATATTGTTATATAAATAAATCAAGTTGATTTTTCATTTTAAAGTGTACATTTTTAGGTTATATCATGCAATTAAGTTAACTTCTTCCATTGTATAATCAAGTTTCATTAGTTATTTTATTTTTCATAATTGGTTATTTTCAAGTGCATGTAATTTTTACTAAATTTCCTATTGAAAATTAAAAAGTTACACTTGTGCATTATTCATGAAATCGTGATTGGCTTTTAACAAAATATAGCGAAAATAACGTTGGATATATATTTGATGTACTTATTAGTGCAGACTAATAAGTTTAATATAATTAAACCATTAATATGCGAGGAATGTAGATTTTTTGAATAAGAAAAGATTTCGATTATGAGACAATTTAAGTGTGAAAAAAATAACTCCTATGCTGTGATGTTTTCAACCCCGAATGGTGCGCAATATTGTTTACTGTATTTGTTTGGGAAATGATGTTTAACAAGGGTAAAGTGATGGTTTTCTGCCTTCATGGAGATGCAGATAATGTAGAGCCTTTTAGTCACATTGTAGCACTCATCTAATCAGTTTGCTCCTTTTTTTGCATAAATTATTTTTTAATTTATTTTTTTTATATTTCAGTGTATCTGTTTAATATTTATTCAAAATAATTCTTCCATTTAAATACATATATTTTAATTTTATCTTTATTCCTTTTGCTATCTTCATTTATTCAGATAAATATTTAAATAATAATGAATTAATTATCATTTGGCATTGAATGTTCGAACTTTGGATTAATCAAAGATAAAAGGAACTTGTTTGGGATGTGTATATTTTACAAATATCTTTTGTAGTCTTGCTTGTTCCCAAGCTGATGAACTGTCCCTTCAAGTATGCAGCTGGGTTTTTAAACTGAAATAACATTTAGTTATTTCTCCTTTGCCATTTATACCTAACAGTATCTTTAATATATATACTATACGATTCTCTGGATTTCTAACTTTTGGAGGATACAATTTTGTGTGGACTTTTTTAGTTTCTTATGCTTCCTCACCAGTTATTCACGATTTTCATTGAAATAATATAATAATAATTACAGAACAATAACCTTTAAAACTCTACTTGTGCATCCTTTTGCCCAACTGGTGAAACTTAATGAGGCCTTTCAATGTAAAAAGGTTCCCCACACTTGATATAGTACCTAATGTAGTGATATTGTTTAAGGGGAATAAAAGAATTTGTTTTAGCTCACCTGAGGGATGAGGTAATTAAATCATTGCTTTTTCGTCAGACAAAGATTTGGATTCAAAATAGTATGTTAGGAAATAGGGATAATCTTTCAGATTTTTTTCCCCATGTGATAAAGTTAAGTTGATGTGTAAGAGAACTTAATTTTTACCATAAGATTTATAAGAAATATATTTTTAGATATAAATAGTCTGAGGTTTTCTTCTAAAAAATATAGATTACTTTAAATTACTCATTACCTATATGTAATTGGACAATATTTTAGAGAATTTTATACCATATATAATATGTTGTACACATATAGTAATTGTTTTTTGATAATGCCCAAATTTTTTATTGCTGTGATTTAAATATTAGCTATATTTCCATGTTTCAAAGTTATTCTTTTTTGTTGTTGTTGTTGAGTACCATGACAAAAGAAAATTATTGTAAGAATTAATTTTTGATCTTCATTTATAAATCATGTATGAAGCATTGCTTTATCTCTGGAATTATCTCTCTCTCTATTATTATCTCTGGAACATTTAATGTAAATCATTAAAATAATTGAGACAGGTTACAAAATTAAACCACATAAACATGTTCTTTTATTGTAAAGCAAAAGACACTGTTGATTTTGCAGAGTAATATTTATTTTATCATATAAATAACAGTAATATTTTAGTAATTATAAAACTACAAAAATTCATTAGTAGTGCATTTTTTGGTCACATATTGAAAATTAGTTCTGGTATTAAATTTCACATTTGCCAAATATTGTATTTCTTAAAAGTAACTCATTTACTCTCTATAGATCAAACTATTTTATGAATAATTTTTATGTATTCATGCCAAGATTAATTTACGCTTTTTAAAAAACAAAACAAATATGATCGTATTCTAATTGTACATGGTTATAATGTAAACTTTATTAACTCTCTGAGCCCTGCTAGTGTAAGAATTCTACTGATTCAAAACCCTGAGTAATTTTACGATCATGAAAGCAGAATGGACCATCCCTTCCTTCAGACCTCACTGCCGCACTGTCAGTTATCAACGCCTGTATGGTAAGTTTCGGTTTCAAGCTAGGGGAAGCTCATCTCATGCTGTTAATAGGAAAACATTTATTGAAATGACTGGGATGGATTTTCTGAATTTCTTTTTTTTACAAATCTATTTGCTCATTTATCAAGTATGAAACCTTTTAATGATAAACAAAAAGGTGATAGTGTAAATTCATTATGACTGTTAAATTTCCCTCCTAAAATACTTCTTCTGTAATGAATAAAAATTCATCCCAATATAAACACTTTTTTAAATGTATAACACAAAACATAAAATTTGACATAGAATGCCAATCAGTATTTTTTTACAAGTCGTCAATAATGTTGTTTGCATTAAAGAGCTCATCTCGCATTCAATAGGAAAATAGCAATGGAAGCAACAGGAATGATTTTTCTGAATTTTTATCACAAATGTATTTGCTCATTTCTTAAGTATAAAACCTTTTAATGATGAAGATAAAGGTGATATTTTAAATTCATTACAATTGATTAATTTCCGTCCATATCTTTTTGTATACTTGTGTATTGCTGAAAAATTTATCCAAATATAATTACTTTATAAATGTATGGCACAAAGTGACTGACTAAAATGTTGACATAAAATGCAGATCAATACTTTTTACAGGTCATCAGTAATGTAGTTTGCAATACGGTTAAAAGAGTCATTTTGTTTATTAAAATTTTCTTAGTTTTTATAAGAATAACAATTTCAGTGTATGATGGACTTCCTTCTTAACAGAAAAAAAATACAATATTCGCATTTAAGTGCATTAGTTTAACTAGATTTCTCTTTTCTTCAACAAAATAATTTTGTTCTTTAAAGCATTTTTGTATTGAAATGCAAATAATTAAATTACCACTTTAGGTTAAAGTGTCTTCTGCTTTTTGACTAAAAAGTGTGTCTAAACTTACATAAATGAGAAATAAAATCGTTAGTTCTTCAATCATTTTTTTACAAATCTGGAAATTTAAACACATTACAATTCAAATCTATATATATATATATAAGGCAATGTTCGTATGTATGTGTCTTATAGACTCAAAAACTACTGGACCGATTTACGCGCTGTTTTCTGCAAAATGATCCGTGTTGTCCGGGGAAGGTTTAAAGCTATTGAAATCATCGATCTGACCATTAGAAAGAAAGTTAGGGTCCTAATAATATTTTAATGTCTGGATACCATTGGCGATGGTTGAGAAAACGCGGGTGCAGGGTTGCTTTTTGTAAACAGGGTTGTTTTTCGGCGTCACGTCGACCTCAGGACCAGAGGCAGGGTTGCCATATTGGCTTTTTTTACTTTATTTTTGCTTATGACTTTTAGAAAGATTTTTAATAAATAGTTTTACGATTTTTTTTTAATAAACTATTGATATGACACTTTTCAAATTGCCCACAATTGAGCTGTCAAACGAAGTAGTTTCAGAATAAGAAAGGTTTCTGTCACCTTGCTTCAGAATGCTTCTAGCTGTAACTATGTTTGTCTCTGCACAGCATATAAGAACCACTTTCTCTGTTTTTATTTGTTTCTTTTCATGATCGAATTCTTATACGACAACTTCCACGTAAAATTTTCTTTTCTTTTTTTTTAAAGGAGAGAGATAGAGGAATGGAAAGAGGACATCACATTACAGATCTTTTTAAGAAAAGGAAGAAAAGCGATTGTGTTTATAATTTCGGTATTGTTCGAAATACTTATCTCCAGCAATTTGTCAAACGTTTAAATGTCAAACCTAAGGGATAGAGGAAAAAAAGCTTTCAGAAACAATATTTAGAATGACGCAGCATATTGGATTTGGGTGTCAACTATTTAAATAGCATTGAAACTAAGAGCAGTGCATTTTTGATATTTTTATCACGTTTTGGAAACTCAGCCATCTATTATGAGTCTGAAATCAGTTTTTTTTTTATATTAAGAGATTTTTTTACTGTTAGTCATTTGCTATGAGTATGAAAGAGCTTTTTTTAATTTATTGTAATCACATTGAAAAATATATAGAACATTGTTGTTAACAGGAATTGATATATTTCTCTCGATCATTTCATTCTGCATCGGCAAGAACAGAATTTTTTTTTTTTTTTTTTTTTTTTTAGGAAAAGGTTTTTATGTGGGTGTTTTTTTTTTATTTTTTTTTTTAATTTCACTTAAATTTTAGTTTAATAAAAAAAAGTAGTCATTCTAATGGGATTTCTTTTCATCAAGGATAATCATTTTCTTATAACAAATCAGGGAGAAATGAGTGCTTTAATCAAATTTTCAAATTTGGCCTTTTTTTAAAGACGGTTTGGCTTTATTTTGCTATTTTGATCTGGCAACCCTGAACAGATGTGAGATTTTAGGCCTGTTTGTGCATTTGTTGTAGATAAAAATGCCGCCAAAATGACAAAATATTGATCGTCGTACAAATGCAGGCAAGAGAAAACGAGAAGAAAGACAAAACGAAACAGAAGAAGAAACAGCACAACGAAATGAAGGAAGTAGATTACATATGTCACAGTCACATGCTACTGAATCATCACAACAGCACGAAGTACGAAATTAAGCAAGTCAAGTAAGAATTAGAGAATTAAGACAATCTTTGTCATATAGCGATTGAAATGAAAAGCATGGCAATAATGGATTACTCATACAAATGAATCGATTAAATCAATTGGTAAAACTTGATCGTATTGCATTTCATTATAATTCGGAAATTCAATATAGCTTGCATCCAGTTGTGGTTGTTAAAAGTATGAATAAAGTTTGCACAAATTGCAAGGCATTAAAATGCAAGAACGAAGCACCTGGTATGTGTTGTTTGAACGGTAAAGTTAAATTGCCCCCATTGAAGGCACCGCTTGAGCCATTGGTTGCTGGTACTTCAACACAATCGAAGTATTTTTTGAATAACATACGAAATTATAACACATGCTTTCAAATGATTTCGTTTGGTGCAAGAATATAATAACTAAGAATTATATGCTAAGATTCAGGGACAAATATATAATAAAGCAGGCTCTTTATTACCATTTACGGATGCTCACCACAAATGTTTGCAAATGTATTTCATTGGACATTCAAGTGTTCAAGTAAATCAATACACACACATCAAAACACACGTACGAACACTGCCTTATATATATATAATTTTAAATAAATACAATAATAGATATCAAACTTTCAATTGTGTTCATTTAATCTATATATATTCTCAAATCTAGGAATAGCAAAGCATTGCCGGGTTCAGCTAGTACATAATAAAACATACAAAAACCCATCCTCGCGTTATTCTGCGGAAAAATTATTACTATCTATAGCTCAGATATTCTTCATTTTATTCATATAAAGCAAAAAAAATCTTGCTGAGTCCAAGAGTTACTCTTGTGTAGATGTAGCAGTATACCAAATTATCAGTTGAGAAGCCATATTAAATATTTTTTTATTAATTTCATAATTAGTATATACCAAATTCAGCACGAAATTGGACTTGCATAACATCAGGAAATTTTTTATAAAACTGATGTATATCAAGCGGTTTTTAATTATTGATATGGTATTTGATTTTTAATTAAAATTAAATGCGCGTCAAATTTTACTTTTTTTCAATATTTTATTTAGCAATCTTGTTTGCAGTTTTCAACTTATATTTTTCAGTAGTTAATTTTAACACTAATTAATGGTCACCTTATTTCACTAAAATATACAAATCATGAAAAGTTGAAAAAAAAAAAGAATTTGAGAAAAAATCGACAGTTTTAAGGTATCTAAATAATTTTCTTTGGCAAAATTTGCTTGCAGCAATGCAAACAAAAAAAAATCAGTAATTAAATTTACTTTAAGAAAAAAAACGGAGATCTGAAAAATTTCTTTTCGAAAAATAAATCAATAAAAGAGGGGAAAAGTTTTCTTAAAAGTTTTTACTAAAATTAGCAGTTTTAATATCTTTTGCATAAAATAAGTTAAAAATTTTCTTATAGATATTGTAATGAAATGTATAGAAAAAAAATATTAGATTTTTTTTCTTCGCTTCGACGAAATGACTTGTCAAAGCTGCAAATCAGTCACTGTGACTACCCCACGGAGAGCATTCCCCGGGTGGTCTCAGGAACTACCTTCCTCCCCCAAAATTCACCCAAACGCCTGAAAACGCCCCGGTCCCCTGTTGAACGCGGCAGTCTCGGACGGACCCGAGCCCAGACGGTTAAGTTACACCACGTTCAAGAAATATGGAGTGTTTCAAAAACTGATGATATAATAATTTTAAACATTATTATATCATTTTAATTATCCTCTTAATTTTATTAGAACATCATTCAAGTTTTTTTATGAAAATGGTCAAAGTTTGTAAATCTTTTGCTACCATATCAAGATTACCGCCTTTTTCTTAATATCAAGTTCATGAACCATGAATTCTCATTACAACGTCTTATAGTTTGACAATATTTTAAGTATATGAAAAAGGTATTTTTTAATTAAGTTTTTTTCATTTTCCCTCAGAAAGAGCTTCGTTCCCCCCCCCCTCCGAATTTACAAAAAAACCGGCAAAACATGTAAAGATCCTGCAAAGTTTTTTAAAAAATATTAACAGTGTTTATTTTTTAACTGCTATAAATTATTATTTTTATAAATATCATATGCGTATTTTATAAATATTATATCGCATTATATGCAATCTCGCATTACCATGGTTTTCTTAAAAAATGTATTTTTATCAAAAAACGAAAGAAAAAAAAATCACAGAATTATAGTTGTTTCATGTAGTCCATTGCAATTAGGTAAAATAGGAGAAAAATTTATAAAGTTTTTAAATTTTGGTTGAACACTCCTTGGGCCTCCAGGAGAATAGAAACTGAAAAGTTTTCCAAAAAAAAGCATGAATTAGATAAATACTTGTATATAGCATAGTTTTCCTGTTCAAATAAATTTTATGAAAAGAAAATACCAGTAAAATGTTTAATTTTCTTCTATAATACTTTTTTTTTATCAATCGATCCAAATAAATGTTTTATTAAACTAACAGTCTCGAAATAGATAAAAATATTTAATTAAACATTTGAAATGCCTTACTGTTGTATATTTTGTTTTACCAGTCCTACTCTTAAAAGCCTGTATGGCCGAGCCTTTGTTTTTACTATCGTACATTTCATTTTGGAAAAGAAAGAATGTAACACCCATGTTTTACTACACACCAAACAGCACATAACCTTCTCTAAAGTGAAAATTTTGAACTTAGTCATAAATTTAGAATAAAAGAGAATCGGAAGGGTGAAAAAAATTTAGGCTACATTTCAGTACAAATTATTTTATTTTACAATACTTAGTCATTGAAATTATTGCCGTTCAGATAATGCAGAATAATGTAATAGTTCTTGCTGTCCTATATAATATTATCTTCTTCTTCGACGATATCTATTGCTTCGGTGTTACTGCAACTTTGGCTTCGGCAGTTCTTGCACATAACAGTGCAACGCAGTTTAACTTTCACTGACTTGCATTTCTTTCCACAACCTTTATTCATCCGCCAGCAATTAGAAACACAGTCGTAGCTGGCGCTGGCCCTGTATTTGTGTATAAATGAATGATTTGTTCACTAACTTCCATCCCCAGCCCGATGGTTTCAAACAGTGTCCTTGCCATGTTTACACTTGGTGGAATGAGCGATGGGAAAGTCTGTGGATGGAGGTAATTTGGAGAGGACACCAGCAGCTCTTATATGGTCTGATACTAGTTAAAATTTTTCAAATATAATGAAAACACATAATGAATGGGTTTCGTTTATTGTCTAGGCATAGAATTTACAAAAAAAAAAAAATTAACTTGCCTCCTTCAGCTGGGCGGGGGGCGTCCCCATTTGGGAACATCCCCCTCATATGAGGACCCACTGTGGACAGCCATCTTGATACGATCAAAAAATAATGTTGAGTCTTACACAAAATCATCAATTAATACTTTAAGGATATTAGAGGAAAATAGTCAAGCGAATTTGCTAAAATTGTAATCGTCACGAACTCAAAAAAATTTCCATCTCCGAGTCAAGAGATTGGGGCATTTTAAATATATAATTAATCCTAAAAAGAAAGCTACGTTTAATTGTGCTGCCATCTATATTCTGAAAAGAGAACGATTTCCTACCTTTTCCTGCAATTTGTCAGTTTCAAAGTTGAAAGTTTTTTTTAAATGTAAAATTTGGTGTCCTCTTTTGTGACCACCAGACCAGATTAAGGGGTCTATCTAGGTTTTGCTGGGAATGTCACTCTTCCCATTGTTAACGTGCGCGGAAAAGTGACGTCTCCTGCACCCCAACCGGGGGTATCAGAATAGACCCGTAAAGCAGTTATAATTCATCTTATTCAAGTTGCTTTCTTTGTGTTGTACAGTGTGATGATGAACCTCTGTTCTGCCCTTTCTATGACATCATAAGTAGTATTAAGGTTATTGAAAATCTCGGGGATATCTTGCAAGTATTCACTGCGGTTGAGCAAATCTACTGTTTGTAGTTTTACCTTCCTATAGAAACCCGGTTTGCATCACAACCACGTGACGGTAGAGAGTAGGGTTTTTTTCTACAATCAGCACAAAATCAGAGTTCTGCAGGTCTTTACAGCTACAGAACTATCTTTCATCTTTCTTTTACCCTTTTTCGGCATAAGGACACCCATGTCGTTTGGAATAAGTGCAATAAGTAAAACAAGATCAACTTCTCTTGGTTAACTACAAGAACTTGCTTGTTATTCTTTTTATATTATGTCTCTAATGCTACACGAACAATATGTACATTAGCATCATCTGTTGCTGTAAATGTGCGTATGTCTACGTTCTACGCAGGTGGGCAGCGAGTTGCAAAATGGAACCCTTTTTATTGGTAGGATTGCTTAGAAAGGGGGAACTTCAGCATTTTTTTAAAACACGTGAAAGCCATCCGTATTTGTAGAAAAAATCATTCTAATTTCAACTATGCAAGTGAAATTTTACAGAAATAGCAGGAATCATGATGCAATCTGAAACGCACTCTCATTGGCCGAGTAGATTCTGACGTCAAGGGTGCCTTCCTTCTCATACTTCTCTTTCGCTAGTTCTGTACTCTGCTTTGAATCAAGGCGTTTGTACTAGCTAACATTTTAAAAGTGAAGTTTTTAGCTTTTCTACTATTCAACGTTCAATTTCACAATGGATATTGGTTTTGTACAAGCTAAATCGGATAATTTGCCAAGGATTGATTCGTCAATGATGGCAATATTTTTCAAGAAAAATTCCGATTTTATGATAGCTGAGATACGAGGAATAAAAGCACAACTTTTTTGTCTTATAATTACTTTTTTCCCCCCTCCGATTTTAAGATTCTCATCTATTGCAAACTTAAGGCTAAAGAGTATCCTTAAAAAAAAAAAAAAAATTGGAGGCAGTATTAATAAAATGTAATCAATGTCTTTTTTTCAGATTATATTATTAAATAGAATCTGATTTTTAAAAAGTCATTTTAGCAACAACTATTATTTTAAACTTTTTAAAAATTGACATTTTTGAAGTTTTTTTAAGGTTTTATAAAATACTTAATTTTTAATATTTTTTTTAGTTATTTTAAGTTTCTTGGATTATTGGAAAAAAAAGTAACCATGAGATTGAAGATCTGATTATTTTTTGAAATTTAATAATTATTTTTGTAACTAAGCCTGAAAAAAACTTGGAACATTTTAAAAATATTAACTTTGGTAGTTTAAAAAAAATAATTAGAATCTCAGGCCAAAATCCATACTAATTCTTATAGTATATATATAATAATCAACAAAAATAAAACTTTGAGAAAAATTCATTTAAACTTTGTATACTCAATAAACAAAAACTAATAATGCTTGCAGAGCTCTAATTTTTTAATGTGTTAAGAGTTTGTTTTAATGTGTACACAAAATTTAGAAATATCCAGAAATATACGAATTTCCCTCGAAAACTTGGTTTTTTTTATGTGATAAAACTATAAAAATAAAACTTTCTGACTCAAATATAGAGAAGAAAAATCAGTAGTAATATAGACAGCTGTTGTTTTACCGCATTTAAAATTACTTGTTTTCACAAATAACTAATGTCCCCCCCCCCACACTATAGAAAATATTAAATGTCTAAATAAAAATTGGTACTATTTCATTAGCAGGATAGCAGCCATCACCGAATAAAAATGTTGGCTTTGAAAGTTTCGGAACAAAGCAAGCTACTCACTTTCTATCAGTAAAATCCTGATCGCTTACTTATTTTATTACAAGGGAAGTAACACAAATGTTTTGTCGGTACATGTGTCTTGTAGTTTATTCAGTTTATTATTAGTTCCGACAAATTATTCAGTTCCGACAAAGAAACTGGACACAAAACGCCGGCTCGTAAATTATCTCATAAGAAAAGTTGTTTTGACCTTCCCTTGAATGCATTCAGTTACCGGAACAGGGCTCTATACTATACAGAAAAGGCTTCGCCTCAGGGAAAACGGATAGGTTTTCGAAACTATCAAGCAACAATAAATTGCGGAGGGGCCCTCGGGCATTCCGAGAAGACGCTGCAATTTCTGTTGCACAAGCAAGAACGAAAAGATAACCCGATTTTGCATGATGTATTAAATTTCGTATGCCTACAGAAAAAAAAAAAACAGGAATTTATTTATTTCAGAAGTTCCGTTCAAAATAATTTCAGGTACGGCATTTTTTTAAAACAGAAGTTCCGTTCAAAATAATTTCAGGTACGGCATTTTTTTAAAAACACACCTGTGCCTTTTCAAAATTATTTTTATTTTATATAGTTTTGTTTTACTACGCCTTATTTTACTATATAAATTATTTCCTTTGTACAAGTATTAATTTTAAAATGCTAGTTTATACTAATTTATATAAAATCTGGTAAAAATAACTTATATAAAGAAATACACTAAAAAATTAAAAATGATAAAACTGTAACCACTTTCGTAAATCGCAAAAAGAAAAGATACGAACAAAGTATCTGTAAGTAGTAAGCCTTCTTTACTGCAAAGTAAGCTTTTTTCATTATGTTAGTTAATTTTTGAATTATATAAAAAAAACTATATAAATTTATAATAATATTCAAACCAGACCAAATGCGACTGATCTAGGAATTTAAGTGCTGCCATCAACAAACTCGAAATGTACGATGAGATAAATTTATCCCACCTTTTCTCAACTATAATAATTGATGAGCAAACTAACTTTTTGAAGACTAATTTTGATTTTAATGAATTCATTGAATATAAAGAATTTATTTTGCATCAAAAGTTAATTCTGTGAATTATTTTGTTGAACTACAAATGAAAACGAATTTTATTATCAAAAAAGTCGTGAATTTAAACTAATTTTTAAGATATTCTTGTTAATTTTCAATAGCACTGGTAATTTTTAAAAAAATATAAGAATCATGCGAATATCCATTGAAACAATTTATGCTATAAAATAACATGAGCAAGTTTTTTTTTTTTAAAAAAAAAAGATTCTTAAAGAAGGTGAGATCTTCTAAATTTTTACCCTTTGAGGGGCCATTGCCGCTCAAAGGATAAAAAAATAAATTCCATGTAATCAAATGGGAAAGAAATAATTAACTTTAATTATTTGCTTTAAAATATCTTAATTTTTTTTGCTGCTAACCTCAACTTATACTTCTTTTAAAAACAAAAAAGATATCGAATTCTGAATTTATTGTGCTTCATGATATGCAATTTTAATAGGTATAATATAGATTAATAACTCACATCAAAATGAACTCCACGTGCATGACGAACGCTGCTTGCTGATAATTCCGGATTTAGCTTCGGATCTCTCTTCATCGCTTTACAACACTTTTTGGGAATAACATAATTTTTTGGCACATTGATAAATAATTTATCAGGTGCCGTTACAGTTGTATTACGACATTTAGGAACAATACAATACTTGTTATTATTTTATCTGATGCGATAGTGGGAAAATATAGAAAAAAAGAGAATCTCTATAGAGCGCGAACGGGAAGGAAGAGTGTGTCTCCCCTGTCTGGCAACTTTGACGTCAGACCCGTTTCGCTCCAAAGTGGATCGTTTTTCCCGCGTTTTCTGAGAGGCGAACTTTGATTGCAAATTTAAAAAAACAACAAAACTATCTAGAATTTTTTTAATGTTATTGTTCGTTTCGAAACATTTTAAATCGATTTAAAAAATAAAAAAAAATGCTGAAGTTCCCCATTGTCTCCGAGTCAACAAAATTGTTTTCTCTTTAAAAATTGTCGCTTCATCAAACGCCTTTGGCGTTCCAAAACATTGGTACTGACACTACTTTCGGCTTACCCGTCAAAAACAATTGTTATCTGATGACCGTAAAGCTGGAAATTATCGATCAGTCCACTCCACGAAAATGACGAGGTGGCACCCCACACCATTTCATTTTTCAGTCCATCCATTTAGGTAGGCCATCCACGGGCCGCTCCACATAAACCGCAAAATCATTAGCTATGGGCGCTCCGATCCCCTTCTGCACCTACTTTCCCTTCGACTTCAAAACGCGAATCCCTGTCTGTTCAGATTTCCTTTAGTACGACTTAACCTCTCCCACATACCTACATCGGTCGCATTACAGCATTTACGGCCCGGCAGTCCAAATGGATTTCAAGCAAAGTTGGATTTTCAAACCTTCGATACACCATTCCAATTCTCATCGGATTTTCGCATTGACGGCCGAATTTGCCCAGTGTGGAGTGATTGTGAATGTACAGGTTAATGCTTCTTGATGTAAGATATGCTGTTGGTAAACATCAAAGATGCCCTGCTTTGGATATACACTGAAGAGCCAGAAAAACTGGTACAGGCGTGCGTTTGCAAATAACGGGGGTATGCAACCAATCATCGTAGCCCGATGCGGTATATAAGACAACAGATGTCTGACAAATGTATTAGATCGGTTCCTGCTGCTGCAATGGCAGGTTATCAAGATTTAAGTGACTTTGAACGTGGCGTTATAATCGGCGCACGAGAGATGGGACATAGCATCTCCGAAGTAGCGATGAAATTTGGATTTTCGCGTACAACCATTTCACGAATGTACCGTGAATATCGAGTATCCGGTAAAACATCAAATTTCCGCCATCAGTGCGGCCAGAAAAAGACCTTGAAAGAAATGGACCATTGACGTCAGACGCGAATCCTTAAACGAGATAGACGTATAGACGTGCAACACTTCCTCATATTGCCGCGGATTTCAATGATGGGGCATCTACAAGTGTCAGCGTGCCTGTTCAACGGACCGTCATTAATATGGGCTCTCAGAGCCGAAGGCCCACTCGTGTACTGTTGTTGACTGCACTGCACAAAGCTTTACTCCTCTTCTGGGCCCGACAACACTACTATTGGACTGTTGATGACTGGAAACACGTTGCTTGATCTGACGAGTCTTGTTTCCAATTGTATCGGACGGATGCACGTGTACGAGTATGGAGACGACATCATTAATCCATAGACCCTGTTTGTCAAAAGGGGACTGTTCAATCTGGTGGAGCCTCTGTGATGGTATGGGACGTGTGCAGTTGGCGTGATATGGGACCCCTGATACGTCTAGAGACGACTCTGACAGGTGACAGGTACTTAAGCATCCTGCCCGATCACCTACACTCATTCATGTCCATTGTGCATTCCGACGAATTGGGACAATTCCAGCAGGACAATGCGACACCCCACGCGTCGAGAGTTGCTACCAAGTGGCTCCAGGAACACTCTTCTGACTTTAGACACTTCCATTGGCCACCTAAATCCCCAGAGAT
>BGPR01001551.1:0-18064 GCA_013235015.1 Araneus ventricosus
AAAACACAAATGAACAATATATATAGATTGTAACAACCAATCAACTTCGACTAGTGCCGTAACTTTGGCTACGTCATGAAAATTAGCCAATGAGATGCGTTTCATTCAGTGACTAAACAATTTCATTTGAATTTCCAACAAGAATGAAGGAAAGATTGTAGGTGTTATGTTTTGAAAAGCTAGATAATTGCAAGATAAATATGTAATCCAGAATTTTAGTATGATGACATGTGTTTAGCTTGTTTTGCTTTAATTTTATTTTTTTTTGATGTGTAATGTGTGGACAGTTCAATCTGAGGTGTGAGACGTGTATTACAGATGTATGCAATGAGTGACGGTGCGGTAACTTGTTAATGTAAGCCTTTGCTTAAGATAAGAAATAAGAGAAAGGGAAAGGGGTAATGATAAGATAATCAAATAAATTTGGGAATGGACACGAAGGGGAGGAATGTGCCTCACATCTCGGTTGAATAACGCTTTTATTTGATACTGTGTCATTTTGTTTTGCGGTATGGGCACCCACCGTTTTCTTGTGTAATCGGAAGTATGACAATTTCTAAAAATGTGTAAAAACATACTGGATTAATTATTTCGTATAGCGTGCAATAATTTTAAGGTTTAACAATTTCTTCAAAATGTGTAAAAAACATACTAGTTTAGTTAATTCGAAATGTGTGCAATAATTTTGAAGTTTGAGATTTATTTTTTTAAAGTGTGTAAAACATATTTGATCAATTATTACGTATAGTGTGCACTAATTGAAAAAAAATTGACAATTTCTTATAATGTGTAAAAACATTTAGTTATTGTGTGCAGTTATTTTGAAGCTAGAGTTTTTTTAAAGTGGTGTAAAAACGTACAAGATTAATTATTTGGTAATGTGTGCAAAGGTTTTGAAGGTTAACAATTTTCATAAAAGTGTGCAGTAGCTGGATTGTTTAACGAATCCATATTTGTTTAATAAATTTATATTTTTATTTACAATTACTGATTTATGTTATTTCACAAGTGTGTCACATCCAAGCAAATCTGAGGCCTTTTGGTAAAATTAAGATCCTTTGGGTTATTGCTTAAAAATACACAACCCACCCTACCATCTTATATTGGGTGATAACCTTTTGGCAAATTGATTTCCTTAACAATTTGATAACTTTGCTGAATGCCTTTAGGAGAATTATTTTGGTGAATAATTTTGATTAACTTGAGTGTTAAAAAATTCTTGGAGTTAAGGTAATCTACTTTTTCTTGTAATTTATTTGTGTAAGAGTTAAAAGGTAAAATCACGACAAAACATCGGCCAATGTTTAGTTTTTCGAGAAGTTGAATATGAGGCAGCCATTTCATAGACATCTACTCCACCTTTTGTCATGTTGTGAAAGGTTATTATTTTGGGCTTTTTAGATTCTCCTGTAGATGAATCAATTGCATTGTCATTGTGCATTGTAGAGAGTAAAAGAACGTTCTTGTTTTTCTTTGTCATGTATGATACAAAAATTGTATCCTTTTGAAATGCAAACAAAGAAGAGCAGACTTCTCTCTTTTTTGAATCCAGAAGTATTAGAGGAATTTCCTTTTTATTCTTTCTTAGAGTTCCAATAACAGTAATTTTTTTCTTCAAAAGTTCTTGGGAAAGTGGATACGACGTTTACCAATTGTCCCCTGTCAAATTTCTCCCAGAATTATACAGGGGTGATGTCAGACGTTTTGCAATGCTACCAGGACTGTTATCTAACTTAAATGGCCCTTTGGTTGTTGTCCAGTATATACTTCCATTTTCCAAGTATAAAACACTCTCGAATCAACCAATGCAAAGATTTTCACTCCATCTTGCTGGCTTTTTAGGCATATACTGCCTAAATGGACATCGGCCTCTAAACGGCTGCAGCTGCTTATTTATCGTCACATAATCTCTTACGTTTTAACATTTCTGGCAATTATCAACAAATTTTTCAAAAAATTCTCTTATTGGAGCTAATTTGTCAATATCTTTTCTGCTCTGGCGATCACGAATGTCATCAAAACAGATGCATCCAAGTAGAAAAAGAGATAATTTGAATGACATAATAGTGCGGAATATTTTGATTCTTGTGCCGTCTGTTGCCCAAAGACCAGTAATGTTCACATGAAACAATTTGTGAACACCACAAATATATAAAAGACCTATAAACCCTTTCATTTCAGCTTCAGTTGTAGATTTCGCATCTCGTTCTCGTGAAAAATGATCTGAAATCGATGCAACTTAAATGTTGGTGCAGTTCACTAAATCTTTCACCACTTCATCAGATATCAAGATTCTAGCGGTGTACTAACATCTTTTGAAATAGCTGTGTTTCCAG
This sequence comes from Araneus ventricosus, assembly GCA_013235015.1. NCBI lineage: Eukaryota > Metazoa > Arthropoda > Arachnida > Araneae > Araneidae > Araneus > Araneus ventricosus. The sequence goes on from BGPR01001551.1 coordinate 2,337, forward strand.
GAAGTTTCATTATTATATTTTTTGCAGAAACTCGTACATTAGTTCGAAATTTCTCTTTTTTCCATGTCATTTTATCTCGTCCAACATAAAAATAATTTTCATTTGACTTATTTATATCTACTTCAATATCTGTGTCACAGTCTGTTGATGCATCATGGTTACTATTATATTCTTCATCATCATCATGTTCTTCTTCGTCATCAAATAAACTTTCTTCATCCTTCAAAACTGTATCAAGCAAAGTTCTCAAACTCTTCATTTCTTCACCGTACGTGAGATAAATCACCATATTTGCAAGGCGTCTGACTGCCATGACGGAAAAAATCTGAGTGGCATGGATGGGCGCAATGGGTATAATACACCCGAAACACAAAATACCGGAATTTCTATTTTTAGAATTCGCCTGCCGACCTGGCCTGTCCAAGGTCATGACCTTACATTCAGCTATACCGAGACTCGTCCACTTTTAAATAAGGGGTTGGGAAATAGACAGAACAAAAATGGGCACAGGTATGTCACACCCTGTGTGCCCGTTCCAGGGTTAACAAACAGTTGCCATGTGTGGAGCATAGAAAATCCACATGTGCTTTTTGAACAAACTTGCATCAGCTGAAAATTAACCTGGTGTGGCTTCACTACTGATTTCATAATTAGTCCAATTTTCTTTGAGGAAGTCGCAGGGAGTTTTGTGGAAACAGTTTGTCGCTATTGAGTGCTTTACAGCACCGTTACAGATCAGTATTATTCCAGAATTGCAAGTGCAGCAGGCACTGTGTACAGTCATTTTTATATGAGATAGAACATCACCACATATTGCAAGCCTTTACAACAACTGCTATGTTCAACATTTGGAGATTTTCTCAACATTCTCAGTTGATTCTTTTCACTTTTATGGCCTCCCATATCTCATCATCTGACATGTTGCAACTAGTGATGTAATGAATAGTGATTTATCCAAATACCGAATATTCAGTGACCAAATATCTACTTTTTAAAAAACATTTCACTTTTGATTTTAAATAAAATACTTCTCAAATTTTAAATGAAAAAAATATTTTTTATTATTTGCACATTAAAAAAATCCTCATTGGCATGCCAGAAGGCAAAGATAGATTCCTTTTGTCTGAAGGAAAGGAATACTTCATACTTTAATTTCAAAAAGGTTAGCACTATGAATATGAAAGAGGTGTGAAACAGTCTAAATTAAGGGGTGGGTGAAAATTGCATTTCAGCTCATAACTTTTAAGTAATTGTAACTATAAAAAAAACTTTCAGTTGCAAAGTTGTTTGTTATGATTAGGTGATAATTCGACTAATTGGAATTTTCTTTCTATATTCAATTGTAAGGAAGTTATGGAGAAATGAAAATTTCACCTTGCACCATTTCCATCCCCTTTGGAGCTGGATAGCCCATCTACGATCTTGGCTGAAATTTTCACTGTCCTTACGCATATCCCCCTACAGTTAAAATCTAATCAAAATTATTCTAGTCATCGTGTTCACAAGATAACATAGCAAACCGTCATATACAGGGCGATTAAGAAAAATGTGCCCAGACTTTAAGGGTAGGTCAGGTATACAGAAACAAGTCATTTTCGCAATAGAACATGGGGTTGGAAAGGTAAAGGGGATCCTCTACGGGGGCTTTTTCTCAGTGAATTAAGTAAAAGAAGAGGCTGCACCAAATGAAGTATGCAGCATAGATTGAGTGGAATACAAATTTACAACAGGACAACAACCCAGTTGCATGAATAAGAATGTGCATCGCTTCAGACGGTGAGTCCTTTGAACAGTTACTTATTTTCCTCCATCACTCCTTAAACATGTCAAAGGTTTGTTGTTAATACTGTATCCTACTTGCCATTATAGTATATGTTGTCCCACATACAACAGATGTTGTTATTCATCCAGTTGGGTTGTTGTACTATTGTAAATTTGTATCCCTTCCCGATCTGTTTTGCACATTTCATCTGGTGTATCCTATTTTTTACGTAATTTACTGACAAAGAGCCCCCTCCCCATAGCCGATCCCTTTTGCACTTCCGACCTCATGTTCTGTTGCGAAAATTATTTGTTTCTATAGCCTGCCTTGCCTTAAAGTTTGACCATGTTTTTTTTAAACACCCTGTATACACCAATATATATATATATTAGGGTGGTCCTTAAAAATCAACTTTTGAAATTTTGATGGGGCACTCTCCCACTTTATTTTATGGCCTAAAATAAGACTTTTGGCGCAGTATGGCCAAATTGACCCTTGTGCCATTAAACCCAAACAAACTAATAAGTTTTTAAAAATGTGTTTTAGGGATCGGTACCAAGCTTTAAAGTTTCGAAAACTCGAGAAATTTTCCAAAATTTGAATAAACTGGTAAACACATAAATAACAAATGCTGAATATAGGAGAGCACATTCCCCCTTGTACTCATCTCCACTACAAGTTCAACTCACAGTCAGCTTTCATGTTGAGACTGAAGTGTTTCATGATCAGACATGCCTGTGCATGTCACGCTTCCAGCTTGAGCCTGACTCGAGCTGTTCAGTTTTTAGCCATCTACTGAACTGAGTGTAGTATTCTTCTCCAAGTGTTTTTTTTCTTTTGGCCATGTTTGACTGTTATGTTATAGAAGGCCTAATCAAAATTTATTTAGTATTATTATAGTGAAATAGTTTGAAATAATATCCAAGTTACGCTAATATTTGACTTGTAGTTTACTACACCTATAGTAATGGCATCAAGATATTTGGCTTGTTGGTGAAATGCCTATATCATTGTGCCAAACAAAGTTGCCATTTAAAAGAGAAGTTCTCAGAATTTTTTCCTGGGGAATTATTGATCAATTAAAATGTTTGAGTTTTGATACAACTTCAGTAAACATAGGGTTATGAAGAGGATCATGTAACCTTTATTGAGTAAAAGATGAACAAAGAAATTCTCTAGATGGCTTGCCATTATCATGCTTGAGGCAGTTGTTAGTAAATAAATTAAATCAGTTAGGGGTTTAAACAGGACCTGACATACTAATGTTCAAACGATTTAAAAATTCTTGGAGCTTGATTAATCACAGTAATGTTCAAATTGTCATATCAGATGTTTCAATTCATGGAAAAGTGATCAACATTGCATCAGATAGCATTGAGTTTACCAAAAATCAGAAGGAGTTCTAGCCCCGAGACGACTATATAGAACATTTAGAGCTCGCCATCATATTTCTTGGAGGAGTCCCAAAAGGGGAATGCGCTTTAGAGCTCCTGGGGGATTGCATTGTGCTTGATGGATGGGGAAAACAATTTACTCTCTCAAAATATATTTACTCAGAGATAAATTTAAACTGTCTGAACAAGAATGACCTGGAATTTGCGATATTTGTTATGCAAGGTTATGTGAACGGCTGGTTTCAAGCCGCATTTTGTCCCAAGATATAATTTACAGTGCTTTAAAAAGAGTACGAAGGTATTAATTATGAAATTTTAAAGTCTGCAATGGACATATTTCTTGGACATTTGTGGTCCTATCAGAGGAACTTGTTGCCTTTTTTGATCACTATGTTTCTCAAGAAACAAAAGGTAAATGGTGAATGCTTTAAAAATGGAAGAAAATGAACCCTTGAAACGAGTCCTGGTTGATCTAGATGTCACCTTAAAAAGGATCTGCATGATTTTAAATTAACTAACACAATCAAATCTTTTAAAATCTTGAATGTACAATCAGGATTTCTGCAAAAAGATGTGACAGAATGGAGAAAAAGACAACAAGAAAAGTAAAGCAATAGGTTGGTTCATTAAACTTTTCCTTGGGGTGGTACTGTACAACTGTTGTACTAGAAAAATTTTTACCTTTGAATGTGAGTTGGTGCAACTGCTATACCAGATACCATTGAGAATTTCACTCCCCGTATTCAACATATTTCTTCTGGTTTAAGTCCCTGTAGCCTAAAGGTTAAGAGATGTAAATAATGTAGTAGAGCTTGGAGTGGCGCTGATGGAATATTACAGCAAATTTCATGCAAAAGATGAAGGGCTAAAGCAGTACTTGTTACTGTTTGTAAAACAATTTAGAAGCAAATTGTCCAGACTCCAAAAAAATCTTTTAATGTTTTAAAAGGTAATATACTGTAATGCTTTTTTGTAATTCTGTAAAGTAAAATCTTTTTTTAGCTTCATATGTTTGTTTAATGCGTAATAAATCGAAAATCTTTCAGATTGTATGAAATATTTAATAAATGAATTTAATTTAACTGGAAGTTAGTTCAACTGAAGTTACTTCAATTCTAATTTTTCCTGAAACTCAAAAACTTTCAGTCGTGGTAGTGACCCCTAGAATTTGACTTACAAATCTGAAAAAATTACAGTACTTCTTTTTTATATAATAGATCAAAATGACAGGGTGTCCCATTGAAAATTTACATAAAACTTGTACCCTCATAATAAGGACCACCCTAATATATGTAAACTTCTGAATGAGGTGTGGTTTTGTGTTCAAGGAGTCATGATCAGTGAAGATCTACAGAAATTTTCCAGAAGTCATGCCAGGAGAACCATTGCAATGGGTAGAATTCCTATAAGGAATCTGCCTAAAAAATATTAATACCTTGATATATTTTTTATACTATTTTAAATACTTTAATTTCAAAAATAATTCCAGTAATAAGAAATGAGAAACCCTCTTCATGAATTATTTTGGAATTGCTAAACAGATTTAAAAAAGTCATCACTGCAGAACATGGCAATGACAAACTTAGAAGAAAATTCAGTGGATAAATTATAATTATTAGAATTAAATGCTTAAAAAATGCCAACAAATTTTCTGAAAGTTATTTTCTTGCAAATTTAGCAAGAAAATGCCTTTCAGCTCCTGGAAGCACAATATGTGGTGAGTGTTTATTTTTTAAAGCTGGTAATATATATATGTACAAAACCAAACGGAACAGACTCCTTTCTGAAAATACTGAAAAATTGTTGTTTCTGCATCATAATTTCAGGCTTTACAATAATATGTAACATTATTAAATACACTTTGATATGATGCAACTTATGGAGATGTTAGGAGATTTTTTTCATAATAAATGTACTGAAATGTAATTCTGTAATATTCTTTGTTAAATATTTTTAAGAGTACATTTTTGAAAGATTATTATTCTGAATTTATTCAGGCGAATATCTGTTTAATATTTGGCAAAAGGTATGAATGATGGCTGAATATTCATTACATCCGTACTTGTGACTTTAAACTATAAGGATTCTTGAAATCAAAATTGTTCCACAAACAACCAGCATCATTGCCAGCATTGAAAAATATCATTTGGCAAGATGTGTCTGCATAACAAAAGAAATGTTACTTAATGTCATGAATAGTGTGGTGCCTCATTTGACAGCTGTGCTGCTGAATGAAGCATAGTACATTAAGACTTTCAACTTGATATAGTTAATATGACATCTTATTCAATATAAAGCATGGCTGGAAAAACTGTGATGTCATCTACTGGTAGGAAATATAAACTCTAATGACAATGAAGTTTGATTACTTGAAAAAAAAAAAAAAACATTTCATTTTTTACTGTGCATCATTATTAGTTTTCAAATGATTAATTTTTAAAGTTTTTGTCGAATTGTGGATCATCTGCTATATTTGTTTGAAAGTAATGAACTCAATGAATTTATAATTCTTCATTAAGTTTTCATATACAGGTAGTAGTTTCGAATTAATTTTTTAAAATTCATTTTCAGAAAAAGTTTTTTATGTTCCTGACCAAGATTTTAGTTGTATTGATGGTTCCAATACCATTCCATTTAGCTTTGTGAATGATGATTATTGTGATTGTGAAGATGGATCAGATGAACCAGGTAAATAGCACTATTTGATTGAATCCAACTTAATAATGTTGCTGGTTTTATTTGCTCAAGTTTATTTTCAGATATCTCTTTTCAGGTACCTCCTTTAAATTCAATGTAGTTGCAGGCAGTAGTTGTAATTAAGGCTTACCTTGTAGAATTTTAAAAATGCCTTTTCCTAAGAGATGGTGCTGATGTTTACAAGTTTGTGACATCATTGTTTTCATCAAATTTACAACCTTCTTGCCAAAAAGTAAATAAATGGTACTTCCTGGTACTTCAGAAGAACTGAAGGGTTCCCTACCCCCATAAAAATACCTCAGTGACCTCTCACATTCTTACATTACAAAAGAGAGGGTCCTGCTTTTAGCCTTTGGCTATAAAGAAGGAGGATCGGACAAAAGTGTTAACTTCCCATTCTGTCGAAAAATTGTATAAAATATATTTCTTTTAGCTAGTTTTAGAAACTTAGTGAAAACAAATGCATATACTTTGATGATTGCATTTTTTTCCAAACTAAGCTTATAACGGAGTTAATTCCAAGTGCGTACCTGAAAATTTGAATAATGGATGTTTCGATAACAGTAATTATGCTTCTAAAATAATAGCGAACTGAATTCAAATTAAAATCAATAATATTAGTTAGCTTCCCTAGTTCAGAATTTTGCGTTAGGTGAAATAGTTCATTTAAAAGTAATCACAAACATTCTATAACCCCCCCTCCACACACACACACACTTTTCAGCATTGAAATTCCTAAAACGCTTAATAATTGGTACACACTTAAATAAATCAAACTTTAAATGTCAGATTTTCGTATGGGAGGGTAGGCAGAATACTTAAGGAACAAAAATATATTATTGTATTCCACTCATCTCTGAAGTTATGGCAGGTAATATTTATCTTAATATAAATAAAAGTGATTGTGGGTATGTAAGTTTGTATGTATGTTCCACATCTCCTCCTAAACCACAGCACTGATTTCAACCAAACTTTGCACACTTATTAATTAAGACAAGGGGAAGATTACTGTCAACTTTTCAAAGCGCAAAAGTTAATTAAACAGTCAGTTAATTTAAAATTAACCGAAACCATTTTTCTGCTGTAAGTTCGGAGCAAATTATCCCCCCAAAAATATTTTCATACCATCTTAAAGTTCAAAATTTTACCTTTTAAATGGTACCAATTTTATATATGTGACATTTTTCCTTCGATTTTTTTATTAATTTTTCAAAATTTAATAAAAAGTTAACACACAGACGATTTTGAAATAAAGCAAATTTAACGATACTCGGTTGCTAGGCAATGGTGTACTTACTTTACCATTATTTTTCCCGCTTATTTTTTTCAAATATGGTTTGGAAATGTTTTCATTGGTTCTTAAAGAATTCTAAAGCTTATTTAATTAGATTAAAAAATCGCTTCAGTTAATATCACCTGTCATCTTTTACCTGCGTTTCCTAAGAAATAATAAATAAGTAATATTTTAATTGAAAATATATAACTTTGAGTATTACAAGATTCGGAGTTATGTTTTCTTTTAGGCATCGTTAAAATACAAGTCAATCTCTCAAATTCCAACAAAGGCAAAGATAGTAAAGCATTTGTAAGCAGATGAAATAGATGTTTGACAACAGCACGCTCCAGAAATGTCGTTTAGAGGCAAGCATTGGATTAATGTAAGTCTTTATAGCCTTAACCTCTGTAGTAGGGCGGGCTGAAAAAGTCAAAGTATCTTAGATCTTTTTGCGGTAGTGCGGAAAAGTTTCGAACTCCCATCATTAACTCCCATCAGTGTGCAAAATCTTGTAACTCTGAATTGATATCTTCTGTCGCCTCAATGGGCAGAAAGTTCAGAAAATTGGACTAAAAATGGTTAAAATTCAAAAATTAATAAAAAATCACAGATTTAGTTGATAGGTTTGCGGTAGTTCTTAAAAGTTACTATTTATTAACAACATCTTTACAAAATTTTAGAATTATAGGTTAATATCTTCTGCTGCCTCAATAGCTCTGAATTTTGGAAAATTAAGGTGAATTTTTAAATAAATACACGTTTTACTTACCTCATTATAATGCGAATAGAAACTTTATTCAACCTTTGAAACATACAAAATTACAACCTTTGAAATTACAAAAGCACTATTTTTTGTAATCTTTTTTGGACTCAAATTGCTACATTTGTTTTCTGGATTCTATTGTAGCTCTGAGAGCGTATTGTGTATATAAGGCGCGTAGTCCCACCAGTGTTAATATTAAAGACAATTTCTAAAAAAAGAAATCAAGATGAAGGAGAAAATAAAAACAGTAAATTTTCTCACTGATTTTTTGAGATAGATTCATCTGTATTCGTAAAACTGGAGTGGCCATTTTTCATGTGAATTAGAATTTGGGTAATTGAATTAAAATGTAATTAATTAATCGTTCAACTGATATTTAAGTTTTGAAAATATTAAAATAGTGTATTGTCGTCGATAGCACATAAGTATACAAAATTACAGAACTCTGGCACAGGGATGGGGGAACCTGTGGCCTTGAGGCCGTGTGCAGCTTTCTTGAGATTTTTATTCGGCCTTATCAGATACTTACAAATTGCAGTGAAATATATAATTGTCTGTATAAGGTTCCGCTGAAGCAGCTTTTTGCCTAACTGCCTAAATTTAATAATTCCCCACCCCTGCTTTAGTACACCAGAAAATGAGCGAAAAATAAATTATAAAAGTCCATCGTTACAAACAAAAAACAAGTCAAGGTAAATAGAATTGTATAAAGAATTACGTTTAATTTTAAAAAACAACAGATAAAGAACAAAAATATCTAACAAAAACATGAACAGATTTTCAATGATTTTTTCGGATAGATTAATCTATATTTGTAACATTAGAGTGGTCATGTTTCATATGTTATAAAAGTTGGGATGTAAGAATTTTCAGGATCTAATTTTTTAGGAATAAAATTTAATAATTATTTCAATCTTTGTTACTGCCTCTAAAAAAGCAGTGGCAGCAGTGGCCTGATGTTAAGGGGTCGGCTTCGGGGATGGATGGTTCCAGATTCGAAACCATTGAAAACTGCTGTGTATGAAGATCCAGTGCAATCTGACATCTAGAGTCAAATATTCTATCATTGATGTGGTGTGGAAGTTTGGAGACGGAGGTATTGACCCAGGTGCCATACTCATCATGTGACCCTAGTTCAGAAGCATCCCGAAATAGCCCTCACGTTATTTCAAAACGGAGCATATTTATATAACTAAACTAAACTAATTAAACTGTTGATACATTTAGACTCAATCAGAATTGCTGGATAAACGATGTGTTCCAAAATTGTATTATGGACTATCTTGCATTCATCTCCTAACGGAATCAGATGACCAGAGCGATATATGAACTGGCATTCCTATTTCAGATGTACCAATCATACTAGCTTCGGCCTTTTAACCTACGACTGGATTCAGATATTTAAAATTTTGTTAATTTCTGTAGTCTCAATGACAATACACTGTTTTAATATTTTCAAAAATTAATAATCAGATAATCGACTAAATCAAATTTTTATTCCACATGAGTGGTTCACTGGTAGAAATTCCAGAAAAAATTGATGAAAAATTAAAAATTGATTTTTAATTATGAATATAAATTATAAATTAAAAGGTAGAAAATAATTTTCTAATATTTACTTTTTAATGCACCAATAAAAGTGTGTCTTTTAAACTGTTTTTATTAATTTTTTCTCCCAACCATATTACTTTACATACGCGACATTCCACCGATCCTCCCATCCCCTATTGAATTTTTGAAAATATGCCACTCCTGTAAGTATCTTATTCTTAAGTGTCTTACTACCAAAGAAATCTTTCCAAAATGAGGAAAAACTGTTTGATCACGTTAATTTTTGATTACTGGGAGTCTATCACAATTGTTATTACCCTAAGTAATGAATTTATAAGTAATGTGTATTGAATTGAAATTGGATGTAATATTTGTTGAATGAGAAGTAACGAAATTGTTAACACCCTAAGAAAATTGTGATGCAACATTTTTCCCAAATGAATTACTTCATTATGTGAGTGTGCAACGGATTGGAACTAGCTCAGTTTTTATTTGGAAATCACATCAACAGGAAAAACTAAAATTACCTTAGCTCCTAATTATATAACTGCATACGAGTTATTATTACATATCGGAATATAGTAAATTATCTAACAAATATTATTGCAATAGCAAAAGTATCGTGATGAGGTGTGGAGACCCACGAAGCCACTTTTTTACAACGATGGAACCAGGATCAATTATCCTCAAGCATACACATCCCAGAAAAACGTAAGTCCCATTTCAGCTTGACCCCATGCAGTTAAACAGGGTTTCTATATTTTAAGTTGGCGAAAGAAAAGCTACTAGGTACCAAACGGCCAAGTGAAGAAACTGCCAAGCCTGAAAATTTCACTTCTTCACTGATTTGAATGAATCAGTTGCAGTGCCTCCTAGTGAACAAAAAGAATATTTTAATGATTTCAATGTATTTATTCGGTTTATAATTATAATGAAGCAGCAATGCAAACAAAATAATGCAATATATTGTGGAAAAGGGTACTTTGTAGGTCGCCACAAAGTTTCAAAGCAATTAAATGTTTTTTTCCAAAAAGAAATATGGGTTTTGAATTATTAATTACATCCCTCTTTCAGTATTTATTTTGACGTTCGTATAATTTTTATAGAGAAACGGCCTTCAACTAATTCTAGAAGAATATTTCTGTAACAATCATATGAAGTTTTGTAATCTTCAGCAAATTTTTTTTACCCCATACTATGGGTTCGGTGAAGTCCTTCGTTTCATCTTTTTGTGAAGACAGCCTTAAGGAACTGTTTAATGCTGTTCATTTTTTAAAAATAATGCCTGAAATTGTTTATGAATTTTTTTCTCCACTTAAACAGGCTGTATTAAATTGAGAGTTGTATCTGGAAAAAAAAAGGTGATTTTTCCTAAGGGTATAAAATTTACATCTGAACATCTTTTAATGGGTAAATTTTTGTGTGTAATCGTTACCTAAGTTGTAGTGAAAAATAAGCAGTGTTTCAAATAAAGCTCTTAATTATAATTAAATTAAAATGCTAATTATTGTCTAAATTTTGTAGGCGTAGAAAAAGTATACCATTAATGCAGAGATTTGAAGTTACTTGAAATAGTGATTGGTGGATTTTAATTAAATTAGCATTCCATTATTGAATCATCCTGATCTTTTGCAATTCCCTATGTCGCCACCAAATTTGAATGATCAGTTCTGATACACCCTATATAATTAAAATAGCAATTAATGTTTACAGTTCATCTACATTTTTTTGTTTGTAAATTCCTTTTAAATTTTTCCTGTTTCTTTCTTGGAGATGGAAAAATAAATGCATCTATCATGAAGTTTTCATAATGGAAGTTAAAAAAAAGAAAAAGACAAGCTTAAGAAAATTAGTTGATGAGTTACCATAAAATTTAAAATTGTGAACAAATAATTCAAATTTTCATGAATGCGTGACTAAAAGCTAAAAAAGATATGAATCTTCTCTGTGTCTTTGCAAAGTATATGCACAGAGAGAAACAATGATGTTTCGATTTATTTTTTTATTAACATAAATTTTATGATAAAAATTTACAAACTGATGTTTGTTATTGGTTTAAAAAACTGTTCTAAATTTAATATAATTTGTTTTCAGTGAATTTTTATGGAGTATTATAAATAAGTCCTGGTTGTAAGAGGACAATAATGAGTGACTTGAGCAAATAATATTTAGCTTCTATTATCTCATTTTAAAATAGGAATTTTTTATTACTGTATTTAAATATTGAAAAGTAATTTTTATAGTTTATATTAATGTTCTTTTTATATAATATTTCATCTGTTTTTTTTGTTATAGGAACATCTGCTTGCTCAAATGCATTTTTCCATTGTATAAACTCAGGACACATATCAATAAACATTCCATCATCAAGAGTTAATGATAACATTTGTGGTTAGTATGAATAATATATAGGATTAAAGTTTTTAAAAAATCTAATTCTGAGTACTTTATATCTTGTATTATTTGGAATTTTTTTTTTAAATTTCAGGTGTTGTAATTTTTTATAAAACAAGTTAAAATCTTTCTTCTGAAGTTGATTATTTGTTGACCTGATACCGTTTTTTGCTTTTGATTTGCATTCATTTTTTTGATACTCAGCATCTAAACCATGGCTATGTTTAATCCTTCTGTCCACATACATACATTTTGGGTTTTAGTGCACCAGTGGTGTAGTCACAAAATTATCATCGCTGGAACACTTTAACCTGGATGACAAGAATTGCACTGTTTTAAGGTCTTTTTCAGAATTTTTTTCTTATTTATTTCTCCTAGGAAAAAGCAGTACTAGAACGCCATTCTGGTGCATTTCGGCTCCACTACACCCCTGTAGTACACTAACATAGGAAGTTTAAACTCAAAGTTCATGAACAATTTTTTGGCAGTGGATGGGTGCTTAAAGAAAATCTAATTTTTTCTTATTTGAACAATTTAAAATGTAGAGTTATGGCATTTGACAAAATGTTTTAATTTTAAGAAGCAATGGCAAAAAATACTTTTAATTGTGTACCGCACCCCCTCAGATTTTAGATGTTGATTCCTTGTTTCTTTCATAGATTTGTTGAAAATAATTCAATAACTTTGCATAAAAATGGCTAGTTAATAATTTATTATGGATTTACATTTGAGAGTTTTTAGGAAGAGGTACAATGCCTGCATAAACTGCTTTTTTTTCTTTTATAATATATTTATTTTTCCCCCCCCCCCTCCACCTTTTGCAGAAGAAATTAAATATTTATTTCAGTTTAGCTGCCTAAAATTAGGAATTATAAAAAACAATAGTGACCTGGAAAACTAGCTAATTTTGTTTTTAAATTTTGTTGTATACCCCCTATATTCCAGGGTACTTTTAGGTGTTTATAAAACTTTTGCTTCCCCCATTTTTGCCACTAAATCGTCACCACTGTGTCTGAACACTCAGTAGAGGAAGTTTCTTTAACTTTTTGTTGTATGTGTTTGGTCTAATTCATAATATGTGAAGCAATTCTAAAAAAATTAGCACATACAGGAGTATTTTGGACCTTCCCTTAAAATAATAGTATACTTTTGTTTTCCTAATTTGTATATTTATTTTCTGCTGTATTCCTTCCTTACTGGTTTGCATCCAAAGGTACAGGATACTACCACATGTGCCTAATTGAGGAAATTCCCTAGCATATCTTAGCAAATGAGGTCAAAAAGTAAAAAAAAAAAAAAAAAAAAATTGTGACTTGCATACTGTTTGAATTAGAGAATGTTTATGCTTGAATAATAAATGTGAAGATTTTCATTCCTCTGATTTGTATTTCTTGTATGTAACAGTGAATTTTTGTATGCAACAGTGAATATTTTGATGTAAAAGCACTTCAATAAATTGAATAGTCATAAATTTATATTACAAATTCAAATCAATATTAATCCAACAAATAAAATTATGGAGCATTTAATTTTTATATTTTACTTGTTCTCACCTTATTTTTGCCTTTTCTTAAACATTTTACATGCATGCATAATTGTTTAACACTTCTGTGCTATCTTAGATTATGACTTCTTTTATTTAAGATTGCTGTGATGGTGGTGATGAATACAATAGTACTGCTGATTGTGTGAACACATGTTTGTGAGTATTTTGTTCAATTCTGCTTCTTTACAAATTTCATACCATTAATTCAAATATGAACTTATGTTTAAATGAAAAGTTTATGTATTTTTATAAAAGTTTATTACCTTTGCACTTATGTAGATGCTTAAAAATCTCTTCAGTTGCATCTTCTGACTTTAATTGATTTTTATTGTTGGTTTGACAATATACAGATCATTAAAACAAGAACGAAAAAGATTTTGAGGGTTTTTTTTCTTCTTTTTTTGGAATCTGAATATTAATTTGCTGAAAATTTTTATTATAAATTCAATAAATCTGCTGTAAAGTGTTTTCATTTAAGAAATCTTGGAACAATAATTTCATTAGTGACATAAGTCAATGAATTAGATTAGAAATTTATGCTGTATATCAGCAGTTCCCAACCTCTTTGGTTGTGAGGACCATCTGTTGTGTAAAAAATATTTTGATTCCCACTGATTAAATATGCAAGTAAAAAAATACAAACATACACATATCTATAGGAAGGAAGGATGAGGGTTTGTTCTCCGGTGTATGCTTCAGAACGGGGTTCTTGGCCTGTGCCGGGTTAACAAAATCAAATCTTGAATATCGCACAAAAACCTAAAATCTGCCTGAAGCAAATAAGAAGGCTGATATAGCCTGCATTTTGTGACATCCCCTAATGGAAAAATCACAAATCCAATCTAAAGACAGTGGGATACATCCTAACTTGGCACGGAGTGAATCTCTTGCTGTCTCATATTTAGGGCAAGAAAGGATGACATGTTCGCAGGTTTCTGGAACCTGGCAGTGGATACAATTTGGCGAGTCAGTGAGTCAACATTTATGAAGAATAACATTAACTGGAAGAGTCCTAGATATTAGTCGAAAAATTAATACTTCATTGCATCTAGGTAAATTAAGTTTTTTGAAATTGAAGTCATAAAGCCATCTATATTTGTCATAATATTTGGAATTTTCCCATTCCACATTTTGTTTCTGTCAGACAATTCTGAAGCATGCCGATCTGGCATCCTCAGGCGAGATCCAGTCACAGATGTCAGGATAGGTTGAGGCTTGTTTGGCTAAAGAGTCAGCCCATTCATTTTCTGCAATACCTGCATGGGCAAGGGTGTATAAATCAGCTCCAATGAGGAGCAGAGTTTTAAGGCATTAAAAATAGCCTGGGCCAGAAAAAGATAACTTTTTGGAGAATTGAAGTTGAGGTATTTCAAGGCCGTCAAATTGGACAAACTGTCCGTCAAGATGAGGTAATCCTTATTTTCTTGGACGAAGTTCATAACAGCAAAGGCTATAGCAAACCCCTCCCCTGAAAACACAGAGTTTATATTGTGTATTGTCCCCTTGATGACAACATCCGAGGAACAGTTGATAGCCACAATCGCAGTAGAGTTCTCATTCTTGGATGCATCTGTGGCCAAAATGATCCGATCAGGGGGAAGAAGTGATTTGAACTCGGCAAACATAAGTTGGATGGTGCTCAGATCCAAATTTCTTTTTTGGAATTCCAAATCATGAGTCCTGATAATGAAATGCTTGCATTTGTCCCAACTTACTGGAACCATAATCAGGATGATTTAGTCCATGGACAGATTTCCTAAACGAGAATATTTTTCCAATGTGGCTCCACACAGGAGTCTATTGAAAACCCGGTTGGAGATAATAGAGTTGACCTCGTTTATTGATCCCGATATAGCTGTGAATTCTCGGGTTGAAAATTGGTTCACAAAAAATGCCATGTTTTTCCTATCAAACCTCAGTTTCATATTGATCTCATTCGAGATCTTGTAAAGAGTTGGGAGAGGTGTCCACCGTGGGAGACCAAATACAAATCGAAGGATGTTATTCTGAATTGTTTGCAAAGCTGCATAACCAGCTTTATTGGTCATACCAACCGTATGAACTCCAAATTCGATGGATTGAGTAATGCATGTATTACAGATTTTGAGCAAATTGGATGTGTTCGCACCCCACCGGGAAACAGCCAAACCTTTGATCTTGTTTAGTTTCTTAAAGGCTTTGATCTCAATCTGTATAATATGTAAACGAAGGAGAAAGTTGCTGCAAACTGAATGCCAAGAAAACGAACATTGTTGGACCAAGGGATACTAGAACCACGAAAAAGGACTGGGAACCCAACTGGCAGTCTTCGAGAAGAAAGATTTATTATATTACTCTTTTGAGGA
>BGPR01001551.1:18074-137930 GCA_013235015.1 Araneus ventricosus
CTGGCAGTCTTCGAGAAGAAAGATTTATTATATTACTCTTTTGAGGAGCGATATCCATGTGCCATTCATTGCACCAGTTTTCCAATTTGGATACGCAGAAATGCAGCTTATTTTTGATCGCCTCTATATTAGATTCCTCTACTAATATAAATATGTCATCCACGTAGATGAAACAAGTAACATCATTGGGTAAAACACTATAAATATCATTCATGGAAATTGTAAAAAGTAAAGGGAAAAGGATGCTTCCTTGAGGGATGCTCCTTTCGTGCTTGAAGAGTGAAGAAGACACACCTCTCCATGATACAAAAGCTTTCCAGTCTTGTAAGAAATAAGATATCCACAGGGCTGACTTTCCCCTAACCCCAGATTGTAATAACTTGAGCATTAGGCCGCCACGCCAAACCTTATCGTACGCAGCCTTTATGTCTAAAGAAATACCATAAACGAACTTCTTCAGAGCTCTGGCTGTTAGTACTTTATTAAGCAGCGCTGCAGATAGGCTATCACAGCCTTTGTACGGGAGAAAATCGGAGGAGAAAAAATTTTGTTTTCCAAGTAAAACCGTAGAAGCCTAGCCAGAATAATCCGTTCGAAAATTTTCCCCAAAACAGATGTTAGTGTAATAGGTCTGTAGGATGTAACCTCAGCTGCATTTTCCCCAGGTTTTAAAATAGGAATGATCTTCGCTATTCTCCAGGATTCTGGGACTATCATATTGGTCCATAGGTTATTGAACAGATCTAAAATTTTATATATGTTTTCGTCAGAAAGACAAGATAACATTTTCTTAGTGATTTGGTCTATGCCAGGGGATTTATTTCTGGTTTTGGCTAAAGCGTTTTGAAATTCCCTAAAATTGAAAGGGCGGTTCAAGGTCTTATCACCAGAGGTCTCAGAATAATCTGCAGAAAAGTCTAAAGGGATTCGCTCCTACGGTATCCTCTTAATTAAGCTAGCTGCTATTGCATTAGCCTGAGCAATCGGCGCTGTCAGAGTAATACCAGAGGAGAGAACAAGATTGGATATACTGGGAGACCCATCTTTGTTAAGTAAGGCTTTAACAATACCAAAAGCCTGGTGGGATGAGGCAGCCATTTCTTTGTATGCAGCCCAGTTGGTAATGGTGGGGTATGATTTCGCTTTTCTAAGTAACTTCCTTTTGAGCGCCTTAAGATGATTGCACTTGACATCCCACCAAGGGGAGTGAGTGTGAGCAGACCTAATGAATGAGTAGATGAAGAGTTTGCATTTTCCTGAAAGATTTGGGTAAATTCATCGAGGGAAGAGACTTCACCTTGACTATGGAGATGAACGTTAACCTTCTTTGGGAATTGGCCCCAATTTATATATTTACGTGTATGAAGTGCCGAAATTGCAAAGGGAGATGAAAATGGGGCAGTGATCACTATCATTCAAATCGTGGGAGATTTCGATACTAATCTTATTGACTATATCTGTGGAGCAGATGGACAAATCTAATAAAGAAGGGACTTGAGCCCCCTGATATCTAGTGAAATGGTTCATATTCAGCAGGCACATATATTTGGTGCTAATCCAGTCCAGGACCAATTTTGTATCGGAAGATGAATGGTAACTCCCGAATGCCGGATGATGAATATTAAAATCACCCAGCGACACGAAAGGAGAAGAAATGTGAGAGAGCAAAGAGTCCAACCAGGTAGCTCCAAACTTGCCACCAGGAGAGTAAAGATTGATAATCGTGATAGGGAATTTGGAATTAGGTCCGATCCATATTTTCACTGCCAAAACCTCCACTTCCGATGGTGGGAGGGAGATCATCTGAGCCGGAATATCCTGGCGTACTGCAGTAATCAGACCACCTCTAAGAGAGTTTTGCCTTTCAACTTGGAGGATTTTTTTTTATTTTTGAGAGAGAAGGAATCAGAAGCACTGAGCCAAGTTTCTTGTAAGACTAAACACTGGGCAAAGGAAAAAGGGGGTTCCAGCAGCCAAAGGATCTTACTTTTGATCCCTCGGACGTTCCACTGAACAAACTGCATGATAAAAAAAAAAAAATAAAATAAAAACTGCAACAACATCACAACTACCCGATATCCGAGATATCGTCCACAACACTGAAGTGATTAATTTCAACGAGGGACCGTTGATTGTTCCCAAAGTTAGGACTCTGAACCGGGCTATATTCAAAATTTGATTCTAGAAGGGCAATTTTATTTTGGAGCAAGTCAATAGTTGCTTGTTGGGTCTCAATTAGTTTCCGAAGAGTAATATTCTCTTCAACTTGTTTGTCAAAATTGCTCTGAATTTCCACTAGACGCACTGTCTAGTGGCAATTCAGAGCAATTTTGCAATACACTGTCTATTTACTTCTTGAAGTTTTGAGATTTCATTAACTTGCGGAAGAAGAGCAGTAATGAGATTTGTTAAGTCTTGTAAGGCTGAGTTTAGGTCAGTAATTTCTTTGAGATTACAGTATTTTGAACTGGCGAGTCACCCTTGACAGTTTGTGCAAAAGTTGGAAAAGTGACTTTCCTCTGTGCTTTCCGGAATGAGATATCTTTTTCTCTTGCCAAATTAATTATGGCCTTTTCGAGAGAGAAAAATTTACACTCTTTGCTGAGTGCGTCATGTGCTTCTTCACAGCAGAAACATTTTGTGGGTAAATTACAGTTCTCAACATGCGAACCCCCACAATTTTTGCATTTTTTATTATTGCACTGGAGCTGTGTGTAACCAAATTTTAAACATTTATAACACAGTTTTGGATTCTCAATAAACTTAATTACTTTAAAAATGAGTTGACCGATCTTAATTTCGGTATGATTTTATTTTCCAGTTTCATCTACTGAAACAATCGGGATAGGGTCTGACGTACCTTTCTTTTTAAATCTTGCTATTTTAGCAGCTGCAATGTTCTGTGTAGAGAGCTCATTGTTAATGTTCACAATGCTAAAGTCCGTGTCTACATCGCGAATGATGTACTTAGTTAAAATGTTCGTGTCTATAATTCGAACACTTGCATTAGGAACACTGGTGACAAAATTCATCACCTTTACGACCGAGCGTAAATGGTGGGTAACTGAAATAATTTTTTTATTTAGGGAAAAGGTGTCATCACTATGAGTGAGAGGTTCAAACGTGGCATTAATGACTGTTGGCTTAATCCAAGGGGACGAACCAGTATTACTATCAATGCACAACTTAATATTAGAACAGCCTCTTTGAAGTGCAATGGTAGCTTTATCAAAATCGATAAATCATTTGTGAAGATATAATTAATCTTTCTGTCCTTATTACTGCCCTCAGACTCTTTAAGTCATCGGTTATTATTTTTATCATGCCCAACGAAGACTCTGTCTGGAGTCAGCCAGAATAAAAAAAAAAACAGAAAAATTCCTATCTAGAATTTTCCTGAAAAAACCAGTACCGATAGCTCGGCACCCAAACAAAACACAGCGCTGAAGATAGCACCAAAGCCAGACTAGCTACGCCTGAAAACAGAAAAGGGAAACACCCCCTATGACATCTCCATGAACATCGGACAACCAAGAAGACAAGCAACAACACACCGTAATACAAACACTGGCACAAGAGGAGAGCTTGCAAAAAGAACCTTCACCCTTCGCTTTCAGCCGCGATTTCTATATATATATATATATACTCTTGTCTGTCTATATATGTATATACAGTACAACCCTGGGTAACCGAACTAAAGGGGGGAAGCTGTTTTAGATTTAACAATTTTTTCGGTTATGCCATGAACATCTATTACTATTTTGTATGTAATTAGAGTATGTAATTCTGAAATGTTTTGAGTGTAAAACAAATTCAAAATTATCTTTTTAGGCTACACTTATGTTCTTTATTAAAGTTAGCCTTCTGCTGAGTGCAATTTTCACACTAGCAATTTCAGGCGCAATGTGCCTAGGTACAGGTAAACAATATTGAAATAAATATTGTTAATACCCATTAATTTTAATTTTAGCATTCTAAAATTAATCATTGACCTAATTGAGAAGGCTTAAAAGAAAAAAGAAAAAATAGGGATATCAATGCACAAAAGTATCACCGATCGCGATTATTCCTATGCAGTACAGTACGTTTTTCCTGGGTTTGCGATTTCAGAGGCATTTCGGTTTTGGTTAACCCATGTTTCATTAACAGGAGTTTTGTTGTATATATGAAAAGTCTATATACATATATATAGACTCTTGACTAGTGTTCCGTGGCCCACAGGATGGGAACCGCTGCTTTATAGTATTTCTTCTGAACACAAGAACTTTTATACTTAAACCTTGAAGTTATCGATACATTAAATTATATTACACAGAGAACTTGGACGACAAGCCAGAGAAGAACAGCAGAAGCAACAAGAGCTCTATGAAATTGGGTATGGCTTATGGCAACAGTATTCTGCTCAAGGAAAGCAAATAAAAGAAAATAATAAAGTTAGTGCCAGTCTTTTTTATTTATTTATTAAAGAAATTGTAACTTCTTGCTGTTCTCGTGAAATTGTGTTTGTTGTTAAATGATTATTGTGGAAAGAATATCAAATTACCTTGTGGTGCAGTTTTTAGATTCAAGATTATTTTCAATATAAAAAACTCTGCTTTTTCTTTTGGTTCTTGCAAGCATACCCAGTCAGAAAGCATGTTACATAAAAATGGGACTTTGAGTGTTTTAAATTCTGTTTATATTTTACAGGTGCAGCTTGAAAACTTGAAAAAAGTCGAAGTTGAGGAAGAAAAATTAGTTGCAGAAAAAGAAGGTATTTTGTTTTATGCAATTATTTTAATTCTGTTATAAGATTGAAGCAGTTATATTATCTATCTTTGTTGAATTTCTCCATTATTGTTTTTCCTTTTTTCATTGCCTAATGTTGAACTATATGTTTGAGATATGTAAGGTTACAGTTTTGAATATTATTTTTGGAAATGAAATTTTTGTAGTGAAGCTTGAAATTGGCTTATTAATTTTTTCTCAATTTCTGGCTTATTTTACACTTCGCTTATGACAAGCTAACTGGTGCCTGGAGTTCTTTAATATTTACTATTATAAGTACCAATGAGCTGTATGAGGGAATATAAATCTACTGCACAAATTCTGGACTAATTATATTTTCTTTGGAGATATGGCGGCAAATTATTTGAATATAAGTTATAATATAAACGATGGATTTAAGTTCCTAATTTTCTTTTCAATAGTTGCCTTTTTCAGAAGAAAGCCAAAGTATGTGTTCTTATCATAGATGTGAATGTAGCTGAAGAGTAATTAATGGCTAAAATTTGATTAAAAAGTGCTTTTAATTAAAAATTTGTGAAAAAAGGCTTTGCCGAAAGTCTCAATAAATATGCTAATTAAGAGACAGGCCAATAAATGAAAGTAATGTTTTCAACGGACAATGACTAAAACCATTTTTTTTAATATAACTTTTAAAAAAGCATTTATTTAAAAAGCTGTTAAGTTGCAGTGAATCATAATTTATGTATCAAGTAGTTTTCATTTTAATTGTGAAATGGACAGTTTTTATACTGAAATTTCATTTGTATGTATGCATGGTGTTTTCATTAAAACTGTTAGGAAATAAATGGGAGAAAGTTTAATGAATGTTTACTATACCCCCTTTTAGTTTGTGCTATCAAGATCAACTTACCTGTGGCAGAAACACTTATAGAATTGTTGCAATAGAATACGAACTAAGCATAAAATACAGGTTACATTAAATACATACGTTTTTTTCCCAGTTATGTATGGAAAATGCCCAACTGAAAAAAATCAAAACATTTGTGATTCTGAATTTTAAAAAATGTTAAATAGAAATACAGGTTTTATGATTTAACTTTTCTATGCTTTGATTAAAAGACTACAAAATTATGACTTTTATCTAATCTTAATTCATAATTGTGTTGGGGAAATTTAAGAAAGTCTGAACCCTTCTAGTAGACAGAAAATTATTTGGGTATAAGCTTTTAGTCTTCTTTTTTGTTAGTTGCCTTTGGCGTCCCACCTGTGACTGCCAATTATGTAAAATTTCTTGAAAGCAGTTCTGTTTATATTTAACAAAACTAATGCCTAGATTTTTTTCTGTTTTCTGTACTAAATATGTTATAATCAAACATTATGAAAACCTCATGCTTGCTGTTATCGTGTTAAGAGAAATATTAAGTGTAAAATCTGTATTTAGAAAGGTTGTGTTCCCTGCCAAATATTTAATGTGTTTCTTCACTCACACACTATAATTCTTATTTCCTTCCTATACAATTCATTAGTGAAATGCATTTAAACCTTACCCTGATTCTGCACTGAAATGAAACAGAGATATTCGTATTTGAGTATTTCATCAGAGATATTTGTTATTGCCATTTGCTGTTCTCATATTGGTTGTTTTATAACTCTTGTATTCTAGTTAACACGTGAGAAATGAGAATGACTTCATTCCTAAAATTTCTTGAATGCGGCTGATTTTTAATAGATATAGAAAATGTGAAACTTCTAGCTTTAAAAATAATTTAAAGTGTAATTTTCCTTAGATTTATATTCTGGTTTGAAATTTAAGTTGTGTAATTTATTTTTATATATTTGCAGCAATAAAAAATGAAGCAGAAGATAAAGAAAAAGCCGCTTTGGCTGCATATAAATCAATTAAAGAAGGTAAATAAACCGATTATTTCCTGTCATGTTCATATAAATTATACTGGAATGCTGATACATGTTAAATGTTTTTGCAATGTTTCTATTTTTATTAGCCTTTTATAGAGATTGTTCAATCTTTTAAGAAATTAAATGTGATTTAAATTCCCTTTATATTGCGTTATACAATCAACTCTTAGTTATTCACTTCTCTTGAGATATTTACACATTTTTTTATTGGTTGTGACAACTTGCCAATCTATTTATCCCCTCCTCCCACCACCACATATGTTCTTAGTATTCAGTAGATTATAATGATTTTAAAAACATCATTTTCTTTAAAATCCAGTAAATATAATTAGAAGAAATTATCAGCTCATTATCATGCTGTGTATAGCATTGTATGCAAAAATATGTTGCCTCGTAAAATTAAAATGTTAAACTTGGTAAACATGCATCTTTTATGCTATTTATCCCATGAACATAATAAACGTGAACAATTTTCTTTGAATTTCATAATGTGTTGAAACAGTTGTATGTATGACATGAATGAAAAGGAAGTTTTTCATTAGGGTTCATCTAACCATTAATTACAAACTTCTGTATTGTTTAGTTGTTTCTTTTGATGTCTTGATGTATTCCATAGCTTTTTGAGAAGGATTGGAGATGTAAATAAAAATTAAGTGCAAAAAGTAGTTTTAACAAGGATTTAAAATACAAATATCAACTTTTCATATATTTTAATCTTGGCTTTTCAGAATTTTGTTACCATAGAACTTTTTTTCTGGTATTTAAACCATTTTTTGGAATCTAATGTGCTCGAGAACATTTTGTAAAAAATAAACCTCTGACCTTCCAAAAAGTTGCCCATTTTGATGCTTTTTTCAGATGTATTTAAATCTCTTTTGTTAAAACTGGACATTCACCATAAGGCTGTTTTACTCCATTTGCACCAACAACTGGTTTGTTTTCTACCCATTCAAGCCAATCCACATAGGTGGGTCATTCACGAAGGCTCCAAAATGCACTGACCTCCTCCACACGGGGGATTTTCGCTATTTGGAGAGAGCACCTTCCCCTCCTCGCCCTGATTTCTCCTGTCTGACTCCCACGCATATTCCATCTTCCCAACTTTCCGCACACACAGGAGTGATGTATCGCTCACCTCGAAGGATCATATTTCACTTTTATGGCCGAACAGGAAGAATGGAAATCCAACAACATTGGAATTCCAAATTCTCCCTCAGTCTATGTCAACTGTCTTTGGGATTTCACATTGGCGAATGGGTTTGGCATCCTGTGTTCCAAAAGAAGTGGATTGGAACACTGCTGAATGTCTCGCTTAAGGATTGTCCAAGACAGAAATAACGTTCTGCTAATTTTTATTAAATGTTTCACATTTCATCTTCATTTTGTTCTTTATCTCTGAAAATATTCAACAGTATTACTTTTAATTCTACTAGTCACTTTTAATTCTGCCAGTTAATTAATGGTTATGTAATATTAAAGCAAGACATTTGCTCTTTTATGTAAAATTTGCAATTAAATCATGTTCAAATTCTGTTTAGAACAATTAAAGAAACAAGAAGAACTTGAAATGATTCAGCATCAAGAAGCTGAAAAGAAAAATGCAGAGGCTGCTTTTCAAGAGTTGGATTTAAATCAGGATGGCATGTAAGTTTTATTTATTTTGAAAAAAACTAACATTATCTTATAATTTCTGAGATTCACATATGAAGGTACACAGATTGCAATTGTGGCATTATTAATTTTTTATATTTACTAGCAAGATGCACCTTTTATTATTGCAGAACTTTTCATTTCAAAGATGTCCAATTAATTTTCGTTTCAGAGATGTCAAACTAAACATTTTTAAAAATTATTTCCTCAGTTTAAAAGCAAAATTAATTTATGTATCTTTTCCCCATAGATAAGTTAATGTGTTGACATGTTAGTCTGGTTTTTTATTCCATATTTACTAGAACAACCCAGTTAGACTGTTTATTTTATTCCATATTTATTGTACATGGAATGGTACCCAATGTATTGAAAGCTTCAAAAGGTGGCTCTTCTGGTTTCAATAGAGTTCAGAAACTTAGATTACATCTCGTTCAGTTTTTTCCCTTTAGATACACATTTATAAAATCTTATTGCAAACATAATTAAATTCTAC
Source organism: Araneus ventricosus (assembly GCA_013235015.1). Classification (NCBI taxonomy): domain Eukaryota; kingdom Metazoa; phylum Arthropoda; class Arachnida; order Araneae; family Araneidae; genus Araneus; species Araneus ventricosus. The sequence continues at coordinate 26,863 of BGPR01001551.1, forward strand.
TTTTATAATGTTTAGTGTGTAGGAAATCTGCTGAGTTTGTGCTTTTAAATTAAACATGAAAATGTGACTGATAGTTTGGAAAAATTTCATTTTCTTGTATTATTTATTGCAAAAATGAAAACGATTAAAATGTAAAACCCATGATAAGAAATTGGAATTGGATGGAATGCTTCAGGCTATAGGCATCCTTTTAATAGTCAGTGGGTTAGTATTGCATCTGTTCTGTTAGTGTATAATTTTTTAAAAATTTCATTTGGTATATTAAAAATTTATATTCTGTGATACTATAAATGCTAAGCTACTCTCAATTTAAGCATACAGAATTAGATTTAATGATATAAATTGGTATTGCGATTAATGTTTGTGTGATGATCTATAAAAAGTTAATAAAAAATTTAGATGCTTTATTACTTTCATCTGTGCTTCTCTTCAAATATGTTTAAAGAAAGTTATAATTGAAAATTATGCTGTTTTTCTGTTTAAAATAAAGTTAGTTCATTATTTAAATAAATAATGTTTTCAGTTTTTAAGGAATAGAGAGAATTTTTAAATATGAAGATTATTGGATTTTGCACTATAAATCTGAACCTACCAAATTTAATCAAACTTTTATTATTAATAACAACTAGTTTGGCTATGTCACTTAAAGTTTGGTTCCTCGAATTAGCAGCTCATGTAATTATGACAATTCAAGTACTTAATCAGTATTCAAAGACCTTAGTGATACTTCCATTCAGTAGATATCGCTTCTCTCAGTTCTGTGTTTCATTTTGAGTCTGACTCCATCTTAACCTCAGATTAATTTTTTCATTTCTTTCTGATTGTAATTTTGAGTGAACATGCTTCATTGAATGTTATTTTCTTTCAGGTTAACATATCAAGAAATCCAGCAGTTTCCAAAATTTGATAGTAATAATGATGGACATGTGTCAGATGACGAAGCAAAGGTATATTTAATCCAATTTTAATAGGAATTAATATTTTACTTATTTGAATTTTTGTGGTGAAGTATTTATCAGTAAAATTTTCATGTTATAATTGAATTTACATTTTAGAATTAAGTACTTAATGTTCATTCAGATCTGTTTTGATTCTAATTCCAACATAAGATATTCATTTTGGGTAATCTCATCTTTGGATATTATTTTTCCTTGTGGGTGCTTCAGTGTTATATGATGACACAAATTCATACTTTAGAAAGTTTCTTATTGTTTCACTTTATGCATAAGTGCAGGAGAATAGTATATTAAATTATTTGTATCAATTACATCTTCTGACACTTGTCTGTTAAAAATTTTCTCGTTTTTATTTTAATTATTTTGTATTTGTCAAATTTTAAATTTTTATTTTTCAGTTTTTCTTGCACATGAAAGATTCAATGGCCCTCGAAGAATTTGTGACTACTGGCTGGATGATCATGAAACCCATATATTTAATGGATAAAGTACTTTATCCTTCATATTTTAACTTTATTTGCATTGTAACTTGCTAATTTGAGAAATTCATGACTGATATTTATTTCCCCATAGGAGCCTCCAACAGAATCGCCTGCAGCAACTGAGATTGAAAAAGAGACGCATGAAACTTCTGACCTAACCAATGAAGAAGAAAGTGATGATGAAACTTATAATCCAGAGGTAGCTAAATTTATATATAAATGATTAAGTTCGTATATATAAATGTATAAGTCATTGCCTCACATGACGACTATAGCTATCCTATTATTCTTATAAAAGTATCTGCAAGAACTAAAAGTTTGGGACAATGGATTAAATGGTTGGTATTATTCATATATCTGTTTTAAAGAACCATTATTAATGATCTTCACCTGATAAAAAGTATTCAAAATAATTTTATCTTTATTTTATACTATATTATTTCAAATTTTCTTATTCCTTTTAACTAGAGGCGTTTTTTAATTATTTTAAATTGTTACAAAAAATGCATGTGTTAGTTTTTTCATCCTTATACTTCATTTGATTTTCCAGCATTTTTTTCAAACTTGGTGGTTTTTCAAATCCAGCAGGTTTTGAAATGAAAGAGAAATTTGCTTAATAACTAACCGGAGCTTTCTTAAAATAATGGGAATGAAGAGAACGTTATGTTTTAAAATAAGTAGCTAAGATGGATAGTGTAGAAATTTTCCAACTTGTCAGATTTGTTTGTTTAGTGGGTGGGAATTATTATTCAGACGAATAAAACGTTTTATTTTGACAGGAAAGGTAAGAGAAAGAAATATATCTTTTACTTCAATGTAAGTGATTATTTCAATTAAAGATGTAATGATGAAGTTATAAGAGGAAACATGCCTCTTTCTCCTCTCCTGATGAAATGTGGGCCAATATTTCTTTTAAATATTTGAAGAACTGAACTTGGGGAGTTTAGGGAGATTCATTTTCTTTTAAAACTGTTCAGGGAGACATAACAACAACAACAACAAAAAAAAAACCTGTTAAAATTTTCGCTGTCTATATTAGGAATCATTTTTATTCATATAACTTCAAACTTTGATGCTTTGCTCTAAACAATCATTTTGAGAATTTTTATGATATTCTTTTTTGTGCATCCTCATATTGATTTACTGTTTTTTATGCAAAAATACTAGTAAATTTATTAAAAGTAATATAAATATTAGATAAAAGCCTAAAACATAATTATAGTAAATGTGCATGTTTTTCACTTTTTGTCATGTATATGCTTAAAAATTCGTTTTGTGCCATATTTTAATTTTCAACCATTTTTTTTTTCAGTGACTATTTTAAGTTTTATACTCAACGCAAAATCTTCGTTAGTTGGTAATTGGCTAGTTTTGTTCTCCAAGTGTTCTGTGTAAAATGCGTATTACATTGCTTTCATAACTTGATCAGTTTTAGTCACAGAATAGTAGAAATTTTAATATATATATATATTTGTGTCAGGGTTATTTTACTAAATATGGCTCAGTAGGACCTGGGGACTGTATAAAAATCTTGATTTCATATTTCTTTCAGAGGTACATTTGTTGACTCAAGCAACACATAAAAAATTAATTCTTTACTTCATTTAAAGCATATTTCCATTTGGAAGTATATGCCTATCTCTAACAGTTTAAAAATTAGTTATTGGGTCACAATTCTGTATATAATTGTTAATTAGTACTTTCCCTCAAAAATAGTCATTATCAGTTTTTATCAGTTCTGCATGCTTATAAAACTTATTTGTCTGTAAGTTTCTTTTGCTAACTGAAAAAAAAAGGGTAAGAAATGTGTTGTATGGAAGCAATGTTTCATGTTAGCCCTTTTTTTATATGGAAATTTTCTTCTTTATTCCTAATATTAAGGATGATGTTCCTTTGGATGATGACTTATCAGATGAAGAAGATGATGAGGAAGACTCAGAAAAACCACCTATATTTACTCCTAAAGAAGAATCTGAAAGTGCAAAACCAGAAGAACCTGAATATGATGAAGAAACACAGAAGATAGTAGATGGTACTGTTTTTAATATTGTACCATATAAAATGTTTTTTTTCATGTTTTAGGTGATTAACTAAAATTTGTTTTATTTTTCATTGTATTTTCTTCTTTATAGCTGCCAACGAGGCAAGAAAAGAACACAAGTCAGTTGTTGATAAAATAGAAAAAGTGAGGGAGGATATCAAGTATGTTTCGAGAAATGATTTAATATTTTTGATTGGAAATGTTGTATCTGTTTAAAGAATAATGCATAATTAAGGCCATCTATTTCTGCTCAAATTCTTAGGCAACTGCAAACTTTTATTGAATCTGATTTTGGAAGTGGAGAGCAGTTTGCTGTACTGAAAGGCCAGTGTTTTGATTATGAGGATCGTGAATATACATACCGATTTTGTCCTTTTGACAAAGCAAGTCAGATTGCTAAATCTGGAGGATCAGATGTTAACTTAGGGTAAGCTTAGCGTATTATACTAATATAAATACACATACAGGTTATGTTCATACTAATTATTGCATTTTATTATTTGTTATTGTTTTATTAGACGCTGGGGATCTTGGGCTGGACCTGAAGATAATAAGTATTCAAAAATGAGATATGAAAATGGGCAGTTGTGCTGGAATGGACCAGCAAGATCTGTTACAGTAAGAAATTTATTTTATAAGAAAAAAACTTAGTGGCTAATATATAAGTTTTATGCAAAAGTGCTAAGAATATGTTTTTAATTTCAGATAAATTTGCTCTGTGGAGTAGAAAATAAATTGTTATCATCTACAGAACCAAACCGTTGTGAATATCTGTTTGACTTTAGCACTCCAGCATCTTGTCCTCTACCTGGAGAAACCCACCAAGTGCACCAGCATACGGAACTATGAAAGAATAAATAAATTATTCTCAATTATATATTTGAAAGATGTTAAAATGTATGAAGTAATTCAAATATATTTTTGATGTTGTCCTGTCTGTCTGGAAGTTGATAGAAAATTTTCAAAACTTGTTCTTTATAAAAATTTCATAGAAATCAAGTGTCTGACATTTCTAAAAAAATGTGATACATTATACTCAAATGTTTCATTTAAAAAAAAAAATTAGGAAATTCTAAGAAAGTATTTTCATACCATAGAAACATACAACAGCTAACCTCTTTAATCCTTAGATAAAATTTAGTTCAAATAAAAACAACACTCTTAATAGGTGATCTGGTTCCTTTATTGTCATGTTATGACAGTGAAAAGGGTAAAGTTCTCTATAAAAGAAATGTGCCGCCAATATCCTGTCTTAATAGCTGTATTTTTAAGCATTTGTGTATGGTTACAGGTATCATTTTTGAATTGAAAATGATGCCAAGGCCGTTTTGTATAATCATAAACCCTGATTAGTAGTAATTTTTTAAAACCTTTTTAAGTCATGATGGGAAAGTTGCAACAGTATTTATTTAAAAGGTACTTGGAACTTCTAAATTGATCTCTTGTGAATTTAGCTATCCAGCAAAAAAAAGTTTTAAATATATCGTTATTGAAGAGTGACAGGGAATAATTACTTGTAAATTTAGGTGTAGACGGTGTTGTACTTCAAAAGTGTCAGACTGTGTGATGTATTCATATAAATGTACACTTTTTAGTTGCTTCTGTTTCTTACCTATATTATTATTTTTCACAGTCCTGCATTTATTATGCACTTATTTGATGGTTTTTGCAAAAGTCTAACTTGTAAAATATTGCATACATGTTCTCATTGAATTTGTTGCATGTAACTTTTAAAAGTCAACTGGTTTGCTAGCAATTTGTATGGAAAGCTTACACATTGATTATATTCTTTTTTTTAAAAAAATATCTGTGAAATTTCACTCTAATGCGAAATTTTTCCAATTTTTTACGTATATAATGCATAATTATGTCGGTACTTTTTTGTGAGGAAAATTTCTAATTTTTCTTTCAAAATATTTCACTCCAGTAAAAAAAGGATCAATATGGTTATCTATTCTGTAGTTAATAATCTTATTTTGTTGAGATTTTTTTTTGTTACGAACTTCAAATATGTAGTTTACTATATATTTAAAAAGGTTTTGATTTCATTGCATGTATAATTTGATGAAAATTGAAAATTGCCATTTTGTCTGTGCAAGCGTGGTAATATATGTAAAGCTGCCCTAAAGCTTTTTTTTTTCAAAATTGATTTGTTTTTTTTTTTTAAATAATAATGAACTATTTAGATAGTTCCTTCTGTAAATGGATTCATTTCTGTTTTAAACAAATGCTTTAATTTTTAATGTTCTCCACTCATTAGATTTTTTTTCTAAAAGTCAAACTTGGTGTCATATTGCTGCAATTAGAACCTGACATACTATTTTACTGATGATTAAAGAGTAAAATTTCGGTTTATCTGTTAATTCTACATAGGTGATTCAAAATAAGCAATGAATTGCACTGTACAGTCATTATACTGTACAAAAGAAATGTCCTGTCAGAATGCATAATATTTGAGATGCAGTTATTTAAATTGAAAATTTCTGAAAGAATCCAAAGACAATATGCAGTTTTACTTCATACATTTCAGCTGTAATGAACTGAAAAAACAAACCATTACTTAATTGAAATATTATTTTCAAAATATTTTTCCAGCTTTTTAGAACAAATTTTGTCCTTTTAATTTTAAATGTGATTGTGTAACCGTGCACAGTTCAGCTTTCCACCAGTTACTTTGTACGCACATAAAGATTTATATATTTTTGTAATATTGATTGTAATTATAAGCTTTAGTTTTATTGAACTGACTGTGCTTCTAATTTTGATTTGTTTGTCACTTTTCTGTAATTTAAGTGTGAAGTGTTGCATTTTTAATTAATCTGCAATATACCAAGCAAGCTGGTAAGGCCATATTATCTACAATATGTGAAGTTTCTATTTAGAGAAAGCTTTCTCTTTCTAATATTACATGCCAGGTTTTCTTATTTGTAATGTGATTTAGTACATTTGTAATAAGATAATATCTCATCTTATAATATGTACAGCATTTAAAGCTTTAAACATACTTCTCTAAATTAATTAATTAATTAATACTACTCTAAATTATAGTCGGTTTCAGTGTTTCAAAGTAGTGGTTCTTAATTTATTAACTATGGACCCCCATGCATAATTTGCTGGCTTAGCAGAATGCAAGATAATTCGTTTTACAAAGAATATAGTTACTGTAAAATTAAAAATGTTGACAGTTAATAAAAGGTCACTATATACCAATTTTAAATAAATAGAATACTGTATTCTGAATTTAAATTTGCATTAAGAAGAATAAAGTTGCACCACACATGCATGATTTTCAATATTAGTGTTAATATTTGAATACATAGTCTGAATTATGCATTTCTCCAATAGTTTCTGTACTTATTTTTGAGATGAAGTATGGCATAAAAGGGTCTTTTATACAAATAAGCTAGTTTGGAAGCATAAAAAAAAGAAAGATAAATAAATAAAATAAATAGAGTAATCAATAGAGAGTTCAGGAAAATCCTCCTACAAGTTGTGTTCCAAGTTTGAAAGGATGAAACAAAGACAGAAGAAAATAATAAAAATATCCATTAAAGGGGGAGAATTTTACATCGAAAATGAGCTCTTAGCTGATCTCATAAGAAAGTACCCTGAGGGAATGGGGAGGGGGTCTACATACAATTATATGCAAGATTCTCAGTGTTTGCAATTCAGTGTATGTTTTTAAGGATAAACATCTGATATTTTTTGTGTAGTGTTTCTTTGAATATGGATATTTCAAAATACTGTATGACTTGCACATACAGTATTAATACATACTTGCACATGTTTTAATTTTGAATAAATTAAATTTCAGACTTGATTATTTACATTTAAAATGTTTTATGATCTTATTTTGCTAACTTAACCATTTGCTTAAAAAAGAAAAGTGTCATTATAAAAGCATGCATTACTATTTCTTTCTAAAGTCCTTAAAAACATTTTGTGCATGTAATTGAACATAATTGTTCTAATGTTTTCTTTTAACAACTTAAAACAATTCCATATAGAATTTTGTACCTACTGCAAATTTGACTTCTTTCTTATGTGGAATCCTAACCTAACTTTGTTGCACTGAAAATAAAATTCTTTTGATATCATTGCCATTCTGAATTGGTTTAAATTTCTTGTGCCTCAGGTTTATGGCTAAGGCAGTGAATTTGTTTGAAAAATAATTATTCATTAGCCTAAATTAGCTGATAAATTTTTCAGGGTTTTTTTTTGTTATTTTTTTAAAAATTTCTCTTATCTATTTATAGAATAGAATCCACTAGTTTGCCATTTCAGCTTTCAATGTGTATAATTTTTAATGGATTATTAAAAGCAAGCTATTTTAACATACAGTAATACCCCGATTTATGTGAACCTGAAGTCATGCAACTCTTTATTTTCCACTTCGAATGTTTCCCATTTCAGAATATGATGCAAAAGCAAAATTCAGAAATAAAGCACATTACAAAAATAAGATATTTACCCGCTTTATTTTAAAAATGGGCTGAAAGCGATGCCAGAAACGCATCAGGTTGCTCAGATAATAGAAGGTGTAGTGGCCTAACTATAGGGTCGTAGAATTGGCAAAACACCAGAGACTCTAATCCGAGATGTTACAATTACATAGCCACTTTTACTTATTGTGATAAGTAGGATTAATTTTTTAAGGGCTCCTCCCTAAACTCGCCTTTCATCGATCTCATCTATTGGGTGACTTTGGGGTATTTCTGTATTTGAAAATTTTCTTAGTAACAATATATTATCTTCTTGTATGTCTTGTACTACAAGTGCAATGTTTATTTTCTAAAATGTCATTGAAAGAAACTTGTTGTGAGCCATCTGTAATTTGAAAATATTTATTAAATGAAAAGAAGCAATTGAATTGATAGATATTTGTTTCTAATTTAACATTAAAACTTTTTTGAATAAATAGAATTTTTAGTTATTAATTATTTGAAAAAGTTTTTTTTATAGAAACTTTGACTTTTTAAAGAATATTTTACGGAGAAGTTCTTTCATTTATCTTTCATAATATATTAACATTCCTAAGATATAGAACCATTTTTTTTCATTACACCTTTTTTATAACAATCATTTCATTTTGATTGCATTCATTATGTGGGGTCAATATCATAGTTTCAGTTAACCTTCTCCAGTCTAAATTATTATTTATTTTAAAGCTAATTAAATATTGAAAAAAATCAATTTAGAAATATTTCATGCTTAAAATTATTCATTTGTATCCTTATCATGTTTCCATCTAGGAGCATGTAAGTTCAATATGAATGAAGGTGATGATATCTGTTGATTATTAAAAGCACATTACTCTGGCAATGCAATTTGACATCACTGTGCTGGAACGGGTTAAATAAAATTTTTCAATTGTTAACTCCCAAAAATCAGTACTATTTCAGCGTATACACCATTAAGGAAAAAAGTCCACAATTATTTATTTTTAGAATTTGGTCAAAAGTAATCAAACGTTTTGTTTCTTGTAAAAAGTATCCATTTTTTATTTCAAGAACTTGAAAATTATGTAAAATCTACATTAAATTGATTGAATGGTGATAGTAATATCTTTCCAATAAATTTAACATACTTATTTTCCCTCTAATTTTAGTATAGATATTTGCATCTATGATGGAGCTTGTAAATTTTTTTTATGTGTAATTCAGCATGCAAATATCAATCATATGTACAAGATTTCGAATTTAACTGTGATAGAAGCTTGCACACATTATATATTCTTTCAATACAACATACATATTATATAATTCATGCTAATTAATACTTTTGCCAACAAATTTAAAGTAACTATAGTTGAATGAAAAAACTTGAGGATATATTTGCATCCGCTAGTGAGAAATGCAATATTTACTAATTAGTCATTTAAAAATATACCTTTGAATAGAGGACTACACAAATATTTTAACTCTATATTACATTTGTATAATTTCGTTTATTGACTCGTCCTTTGTCTCCTTTCTTCCCTTGTACTATAATAGAATGACAATGGCACATTTCTTAAGAATAGAATAAAAAACGGATAATTTTTTCCTAACCTCTGGTTTAAAAGATGGACTGTGATTCAACTTCTTTTAAATGATTTGCATATTTGTTTGTAAGTGCAGTCTGTCAGGCCTTCATTACTTAATTTTTGTCTCTGATCCTTGATTTTGATTTCCTTTTGCTATTCTTAAATTCACAGTCAGTTCGTCATAAAAGTATTATACTATACAGTCTCAATAAAAAAATTAACAAAATTTATTAATAAATTAACAAAACTTATTAATAAAATTATCATCAAAATTTATCCTAACTTTTGATTCAGTAAAACTTTTTATATAATATTGAATGATTTGAAAGAATATGTAAAATATTTATTCTTTACTTATAGGGTTATTTTTTATATTAACAAAGTATGTTTAAGCTATATTCTTTTGATTTGCATTCGTACATCTGTTATTAGATCCAAGAATTCATGGTGTTCATTTTTTTTAGTTTGACATATTCGAAAAATTTGTATTAGTTTGGATTGCAATTTTTTAACTATATGAATTTTAAAAAAGTTTATGTAGATTTTAGAAAACTTTTTGTGGCTTTTGCTCCTGTCTAAGGAACTATGTTGGATAACATTCCTAAAGTTTTATATGTAAGAATAAAGTTATTATTCACAATGTTGTTTCTTAATTATTCTTCAAATAAAGTATATGGTACATCAGGAATCCTATCCTTGGGATTAGAGGATCCTGTGTTTCATTTTAAATTTTATTTTAGATCAGCTGTGTTTGCAAGGAAAATTCACATTGAGTTTGTGACTGAAGAGGTTTTCGTTCTGGTGTGGTGCAGAAGTTCCAACTAATAATATAAATGCAACAACTCTTGTACAGTCCTTGTCATCTGACTGTGATTCAGTAAACCATCATGCAGCTCCAAACCGGTACTTATTGTAACAAATCAATTAAAAATATATGATTTAATCTGGAGCAAATAAGATCAATGATAACAAATGTAAGTAGCAGTGTAACTGATACAACTAGATCCTTAAAGTATTCTTTGAGGTCAGGGCCTTCTTAACAAATTTGAGCCCCCTGGGCTAGAGTAATTTTTGGTGCCCCATTAGAACCATAGCTAGGAAGTATGGTGCGACGAAACTAGGAACTAAAGCTGGGAATTTGAGTTACATGCACTCTCAATATAAACTGTATTATTGTATTTAAAATAATGACACAACGCTTTTCAAATTGTGAGACAACATATATTTTTAATATCAAGTTATATAATGATATTAAAGAACTGGAATCTGATGCATTACTATTATACTAGATATCGCACGGCACATAGGTATCTACTTTAATCTCTGTTTAATGTAGGTAACTTCCATTACACACTTAGTTTAGGATTATAAAATCGATAGCTCTCTAGTTTCAAGCCCTAATCTTACTTTTACTTTGAATATATTTGAAATTATAATTATATAAATTTTTAGTCAAAATTAAAATATCGGTATATTAAAGGATACTGGATAAGCATAAATAATATCTAATAAAGACAAAAGAACAATAATAGAAGCAATTTATCTGGTGCGCGCAAGTGCAGCGGTATCCAGGAAAAATTGCAAAGACAAAGATGTTAAAACAAATTAAGGAAAGTTAGAACAGTGATGGAGGTTAAAATACAATAAGGTTAACAAAAAACGAATGAAAAAGAACGAGGAGGAAGAAGAATCCGATGGATGATTTTTTCAGCATCCAGATTCAAAATTAGAATAGGTTTTTAGTTGAGGAAAAACGACTAAGGTCGAAATTAAATTTTCCTCTGTGGCCTGAACCTATTCCGGAAAAAAAATGGAATCAGAATACGGAAGAAAACTTATATCCAAAAAGAAGAAATTCAAAACAGTCGTTTATAGGTGTGTGCACCTATCCATCTCGTGAGGGATGCACTAACTTTAAAAAAATACCTAGGGATTTTTTTCTAGTTTTTGTTTTTTAGTATTTTTTAATTGTTTTAATGCATTTTTTATTTTTATAATTCAAAGAAATTTCCAGGGGAGCCTTTACTAAAATGTCGGAAGGTGTGACATGAGTATTATAGCTATTTCCAGCACAATGGAGAATTTTAGAGGTAAAAAACTAATTTAATAAACCAAAGAAATGAATAAATTCTTAATTTTAAAGTAATATCCAATGTAGCCGTTTAAATTAATATTTAAATTGTCAATGACTTTGACACTAGCAGAATGCAAATATTTTTGATTTGAGAGTGGATGGTATTTTTTAAGACATTGAGGTTAGTTTGATAATGACAAAGAGAAATAGCCCTAAAAATAAACATTTCTTTTGTCATAGACACCAACCGAAACTTCTGAATTCAAAATTTCAATTACTAAATCTAAATAATTATAATTATTGTTATTGGTTTTATTCAGTTTAAGGTCTTCCGGATAGCAGTTAATCAAATAGTCAAGATTGTCAAAATAAAATACAATTAGGTCATCAATACAACGATAGGCAGAAATGAGATTATTTTTATAAATTCTCTCGAAGGTATGAAGAAAAACATTCGCCAGTGCACTGGAAAAACTAGTACCAATCGGAAGACCACATGATTGTAGTAGTTGATTCCATTGAAGCGATAATTTTTACATGTTAATATTTAAAATTTCTAACCATCTATTTTTATCTATGAAATCAGAGTTATGGTATAAGTCATATAAATTAATGCAGGCTTCAATTAATTTTTCATGTGGGAGGCTGATGAAAAGATTCGCAAAGTCGAAGGTCTTAATGCTGTGAATTTTATTATCTTTAAGAAAGTTCAGAATTTCAATGTTACTGTTAATTACAAAGTTGTCTTCAATTTTTTTGAGAATATTAAAGAAGAATTTTCCAAAATAAAAATTGTAACTGCCTGTGCCACATGAAACAAATCTGAATTTTAAAGGATTTTTGTGAAATTTTATAGTAGGGAAAAGGTAAGGATATATTAAATAACTTGTCTTGATTTTAATTTTTGGCTAAGGCTAACATTCTTTTGTCCAGTTCTTTTTTGCTGAAATTAATAAGTTGATATGTAATGTTTGAATTATACTCATTGACCATAATCTCTTTGAAGTGGAATTTATACTTAATACAAATATTATTTTCTGCTTTATCTACGGTGGTGACAAATTTACTTTTTGAATTATCAATTTCCTTTTATAAGATTTTTATCAAAGAAAACACCTCTATTGATGATCTTTTTTAATATTGCTTTCTTTCTCCAGTAGGCTTAGAGACGTGTGTTAAAAAAATGAAATGCTGAATCTTTCAGGAATAGTTCCGTTAACTATGTCAGTATAGATCACGATTTCGGAATAGCATATCATTATGTATCTCTGTTTAGGAGGGAAAAAACCCCCACTCTTCTCCCATGTAGGTTAAAAACAGTTTCTGTGCGCTAGTATAACATTTTCAAAAAGACTGTTACTTTTAGGCGAATTTTTTGTGAATCTTATTGCTATCATATCACATAAAAATAATATTAGAAATCTTCCTTCAGAATTGTTAGGATTTAAAAATTGAATTCCTAATTAATAAAAACTATTATACAGGGTGTATCAGAATTGATCGTTCAAATTTGGTGAGGAGGTAGGAAATAACAAAAGAAGACGAAGAGACATAGGAAAGTGAGGGCGACTGTATGATATAGAGCAAAATGTGCCCGGTAGGTGATGGAAAAAAAAAAAAAAACACATTCGCATTTGTTTCTGCCTCGTTTGTACTCTGTTATAAGAAGTGCCCGAAATTCTGATTATTTGCTACAATACATGTCTGACAACATAGTTGCATGGACAGCCGGACATTCTGGAAAATGCCCGTTGTTTTCCGGATGTGATCGGTGGCAACTGATATGCATGCTACACGATCCATATCATTGCAACGGGAGTCTCGCACACAAAGTTTTTCGTTGTATCCCAGACAAAGAAATTGGAGATAAATCTGGTGATCGTGGAGCCCAGGATATAGGTCCACTGAAACCAATCCATTGAACCCCAAATTTTCTACTCGGGCACAACATCTGTGTAATATGCTGGAACGCCGACATGTTGAAAGCACATTTGTTGACGAGTAACAGCAGGAATCTCGCTCAGAAAACAAGGTAACACAGTCTTAAGAAATGTAAAGTATTTCGAACCATCGAAACGGACTGGTAGCAAATGCGGTCCCAGAAAACAGTCACCGATGATTCCAGTCCACATATTGACGACAAAACGCTGCTGCGCACTTTTACCTCTCTCATCTCGCGGGTTATCAAAAGCGCCCTCTACAACGTCATGCGTTCGTTTGCGAACATACTTTCCTATGTAAATTCTTCTTTCGCTATTCCCTATCTCCCTACCAAATTTGAACGATCAATTCTGATACGCCCTGTATTTACTGTTCTAGGATCTTTATGATTTCCTATAGCTGTTTACCTCCTTTTCCAAAAAATCTATGATATATGTATAAATTCAATTGAAATTTTTAGAATGGACTAATAAAGTAAACATTTTTTAGATTTCATTATAGTTTATTAAAAACCTTAATAGCAGAAATGAAATTATATATATATATATATAGCATCTTTTTCTTGTGTACAAGTAAAAGCATCCGCAAAACTATAATAAATAAGTGTTATTTCTTCATCTTGAACTGTTTTTCTCATAAGCTTCTTTAAACACATTTTCTTTATTTTCCTAAAATTCACCGCACTTAGAAATTTTAGGACGTACATGAAAAATAAATGAAAACTGATCGTCTTTAATTAAACAATGACTTGAATTCATTTTCCACAATTAATTACATTTAATAATCCAACTTTTTACACTAAGCATACTGAGGAAAAATATCGATGTATAAGAAAGCTATATAGTGAGGTTGTCTTCTAAGATAAATAAGCAATATGGACAACAGCTATCTGAATTACTCGTTTTGCATTTAGTAATCAAAAGTAGTCCATTTATTTGAAATTCAGCCATCGCAGTATAAAGTTCCATCCATTCGTACTGTAAGATGATGATGCACTTTTTTGTCAGGTGCCAGAGGAGGTGTCGTGTCAGGTGTCCCTGCATCATGCGTAACGAATGTGTAACTTTGGTAAATCGCTCCTGAAGCTGTGTACATGATAGAAGATGGGCCACTTTGCTCTGCAGATGTTTCTTCAGGACGATTGTAACCCTCGTCGTATCTAGAAAAAAAAGAGAAGAAAGTTATTCATTAGTCATTTTATTACATTAATTACATTAATGATTCCGTGGTGGCAAGGTCTCGGCTTCGAGACCTAGGTTTCCATGTTCGAAACCCGATTTCACCGAAGAACCGCCATGCCTGGTGCACACTAAATCCGACCGGGTCAAATATCCTCCCGTTAGTGTGGCGCGGAAGCTTGTAGAAGGGGCTGCTGTTTTCGTCATTTCACAACGGCTCAAAATTACGAGGTCCGTCCCGAAATATCCCTCGTGTTGCTTCAAAACGGGACATAAATATAAGTAAAAAATAAATACATTGGTTATAAACTGCGATCCGTTTGAAGCCACATAATTGACCCTAAGAAATGGCCTCATAAATTATTTTTTATGAATCTAAAACTTTATCTACAAGATTTTCGATTTTTGAGTATCTTGAATTCGGCTGAAGTTTAAAAGTGCGGGACACCGGTTTCAAGGTAGAAGATGTAACTATCGGAGGACCGAAGCCTACGTGCATTGGGGGAAAATATATTTGGTGATTCATAGTTAAAGTACAAATATAAGGATTAAAAAATATATATTCTGTATACGATGGATAAATCGCTACGATTGATTCCAGTCCTTCATACTCATTTACTCCTTTCTCTTTATTGCTACTTTGTGGCAATGAAAATCTGTTAAGCATACAACGTGATGGTCTATCATATATCTCGAGTTACATTCGACATTTTGTGAGAGGGCTTAAGTTAGTGAAGAAAATGAAACGAAGAAAATTTGTATTTGTTTGAACTTTTAATATACTAGTTGGAATGTAGATAATTATTTCTATTCAATAAGAATAAATGTTATAACTTCCCCAGGAAAAATATTGCTTTATTGACTGTAGTGATACCATAGAATTTCTAGATGAAGGCACTTACCCGGGATGTTGAGTAGGTTGCATTGACCCAGTATCGTCTTGACTAACGATGAAATACTGAAAAAAGGAAATATATTAATTGACGATATCTGATCATTAAGTACCGAAAAGAAATATTTAATTTGTGGCTGTTTCATTGCAAAAGATATATTCGTGCATATGTTAATTTTTAGCACAATATTCATTGCAGAAAATTCCTTAATCTTATAATGAACATTGATTCTTCTATAACGAAACTACAAATTAGTTAATCTGTGACACTAGATATTGTAATTAAGAGTTAGTAAAATATTTTTATGCCAGTAGTAAAGTTAAATTATACGTTATGAAGAATTAAACAAATTTTAAATATTTCATGATATTGTGGAAAGAGCTGAAATATAACATCTTTTAAGTACCATTTATCCTTCAAAATACCTTTTAAAGTCTAACTGGAAAGGAATTTTTTAAACTAAATTTTAGTTTATTTGAATAAAAAAAATTAAGCAATCATAAGTATGGTTTCTGACGAACTATTATGCCAATTACGGGATATACTTGACCCTCCACAATTTATTTTTTATAAACGAATCTTCAATAAAGTATCTATAATACAGATCTCAAATAAGTGTCTGAAAATAGATTACCAATACCTTAAAGTAAATTTTTGTAAAGTTAAAGGTGCGAATTTTTAATCGTCGTTTAAAAAAACTATCTACTGGATGAAAAAAACGTTTGAATAAAAGTGATTATGTGTGTCAGACGTTTTTAAAAAATGGACTTATTTTTATCATAACGAAGCATTTGAAATTGTTTTACTTTCAAAGCAGACCTTAATTTTCCATTCAATAATGTTAACACCTATTTAATACTTCAAAAATTACTAATATTTTAGTGATGGTATATTTATAGCCATACTGTAAAAATACTGTAATTTCTAGATTTTATTCAGTCAGCTGTAGTTTACATGAGTTAACTTTTATTTTTAGAAATTATGAGGATTCAGTTGCCATTTATCTTAACTGTACCGAGTTATTTTGGATACAGTTAATTCTCAACAAAATGATACCAAAAGAATTTGGATAACATATTTACTGTTTCAAAAATGCACTTTAAAATAGGCTTGATTTAGAAACCAAGAAAAAGAATCAGTTACCTG
Source organism: Araneus ventricosus (assembly GCA_013235015.1). NCBI lineage: Eukaryota > Metazoa > Arthropoda > Arachnida > Araneae > Araneidae > Araneus > Araneus ventricosus. Next base: position 43,599 of record BGPR01001551.1, read on the forward strand.
AGCTGTTTGCTGGTAGTTATATGCTTTATTTTCATGTCTAGTTGATGGATTCCACGATCGTCGGCTATCACATGAGTTCGTACTAGGATAGAAACTGAAAAGAAAAAAAGAAATTTTGCATTTTTCTCAAAATGAAAAAATAAACCAGTCTTTTTTTATAGAACGAAAATAATAATAATCTATTAAAATTAACTAATTTTACTTATATTTTCTGGTGTCCCAAATTGAATTAATATTCAGAATATCAAACATAAAATATACTTAAGTTCCATACGTTCTTTTTCAGTTGCAGAAAGTTAAGATTAACGTTAAGGAAGGAATAAGGTACTTTTTTGCGGTTTTTTAGGAAGCATAAGTTACCTTACCCATATAAGTGTAAAAAGTGAATGGTTTCAGAGCCTACCATAGAAATGGAACCCTGAAATGGCACTAATTAACTATCACATATGCTTAGACTTTCAGCTGTGAAGCCTCGCACAGGACCTCTTTGAAACTTATTTTACAATCAGTTTGTCTCGAGAATAGGCACAGACATAATGTCTGTATTATGGCAGCCATTTATTTCTTCCCAATCTGATTTTTTTATAAGTTTAAAATTAAAGGAATGATAGTAAAAATGAAAATATGATTCATGAAAACTGAAGATTCAATCTTAAGATGTCCATTAATTCAATCTGATGACGAATTTCAATGATAGAAATGATATACTGTTGGTTTCCTACAGCATCAGTTGAGTATCGAATGTGATATTTCCCAATATTGAACTTTCCTGTGATCGTGACTTTCTCCCTCTCAGAAATCTTACCTGAATATTAGAAATAACTTTAGAAGAATGAGGCTATTTCAGTCAGCAACTCTATCTTTAGACAGAAAAAAAATTTCGTCTGTTTATATTAGAAAGTCATAGACTAAGAATTTTTTAAAAAATTATCATTTCACATATCAGCACAAAACTTAAGATGTTTTTCTCAATATTGAAAAATTTGAGAACTATAGGTACAGTTAAATAATTATATGGTGTGAATCTTCATTGACCAAGACTTCGAGTGTCAGTTACAGAGTTCCTGCTCTTGAAGAATAGGAATTTTTTTCTCTAAGATTAGAAATTGCTTAAGGCAAAATTTTATAGATAGATTATAGGATGTAGGTTGATTTACTAGTGGAAATATTTCTTCTGTTATCACTTATTTTATAAACAATCTTCAAACAACCAATAGGCCGCGGTGGCCTAGTGGTAAGGTGTCGGCTTGAGAGCTGCAGGATTCCAGGTTCGAAACCCGATTCCACTGAAGAAAGATCCGTCGTGTACTGGGCCTGTTTCACGCTAAATCATATGTAGGGGGCCAAACGCCCTCCCGCTGGTGTAGTGCGGAAGTTTGGAGAGGGGGTGCCAGCTCAGATCTCGTCATCTGACAGAGGCTCAAAATTACGGGATCCGTCCCAAAATAGCCCTCGTGTTGCTTCAAACCGGGATGTTAACATAACTAATCTAATCAAACAATAAATATTTTCTGAGAGTTGATAATTTCGTTTATTATAAATATTTTATTAGATTCAAATAGAGAGAGGATTAAAATACTAACCTTTGATAACATTCTCCGGGCATCCATCCAGACGATAAGTCCTCTGCAAAAGAAGAAAAGCAATACAAGGGAAGGTAGCCTTATTTTGGCCACTTGAACATTTTTCAATATACAGTGACAGAGAAGTAATTTTAATAAAAAGAACAATAGAATTTTTTTGTAATTTATCTTCAAAATAATGGAATTAACTTCTAAAGAAATATAATAAAAATAGCATATTAAATTTATGTTATCGGTCCAATTAAAAAAACTAGTTTCCTAAATTTAAACATCAATTTCTGTAATTAAAGCTAAAGTATTTTTTAATTCTCAAATTCACACCAAATTGAACCCATATTTAATAATTATATATAAAAATTAAGATAGGTAAATAATACTGATGGAGCCAAACTCCAAATTAAATATCGCCTCTTATTATTAGTACATAGAGCTGCGATAACCTGGTGCTAGAATTTCGGTTTCGGGTTATGAGGCTTGTAGGCTCAAGACCTGATTCCACCAAATATTCGCCTTATGTCTAGTTCCGCATACATTAATTCTGTCGTGGGTACCGTAGTAGGCCGTGGTAATTCACCGTGGGTAGGCTTAGTGGTGAAGTCTCGGCTTCAGGGCCGGGGAATTCGAGGTTCTCAATCCACTTCCATTGAAGAACCGCCGTGTAATTCGGACTGGTGTACGTCGGGATCAAATATCCTCCCGCTGTTGGTGTGGTACGGAAGCTTGGATAGCGGGTGTCGTCCGTATCATCCACGATTCAAAATTACAAGGATTGTCCCCAAATAGCCCACGTGTTGCTTCAAAATATAACTAAACTAAAGACGTTAATATAACTAACTAAACTATCGTCGTGGATAAAACGCCCTCACGTTGTATGGCATGGAAATATTGAGAATAGGTTACCAAAAAAAACTTAGGCTTCGCCCTTGTCATCTGAAAACGGTTGAAAATTACCAGGTACGTCACTATCGTGTGTTAATTCAACTAAGCTAAAATAATACTAGTAGTTTTTGGATAAAAAGGTGAGAATTGTCCTTTTTCAAATATTCTCCCAGTATATCACCAGTTTTCATACCCTTTAAATAATCAACGAATATGTTTGAATCATGAAAGAAGGATTTTGGAAGAAAATAATTCGTACCTGATGGAGTTTCTTCGTAATGCGTCGTTGGAGATTCAGAGGAACAAGGAGCATAATTTGGGTTGGAATGCACAGAAAACGATTCTATATTTTCTGTTTCGACACTGTTTGGCAATGTTTGATAATCTGAAAGGTATAAAGATGACATGAGACTTAATAGTCAAAACATAAATGATGAAAGATGAAACTGTCTTTATTATATGTAACGGCCGAAGTTCTATCCTACTTTTGGAATTTTACAATCATTGTTTATTTACGAGAATAGACCATTAAATATTGAAAATGGAAAAATGAGTCTTCTCTTATTCATTTCTAACAGCTGGAGAAAATTTTAGATTACACTTTCACTCGTCACATACTGGTAATCTTAGGCTAATCAAATTCTTAGTCTTTTTCCGAGCAAACTGCTTTAGGCAATAGAAAAAAGCGAACAATATCCTTATATTTTTAGCTTATATAGTTTTGCTTTTGAACAGGTTGATTTGAGATTTTCAACAACATGCGTATTATAAATACGATTAAAAATCCCTCCAGGTAGATAATTGACTGTGCACTTATATGAACACATTTTATGTGTCATAACACGGTAGCAAATTATAATTTTTTGTTTTAAGTCCACTCGCACAGATGTCTTTTAAGTTTCGATATCTTCTTATGCAGGATGATTCAGACTTATGCGACAAACATGCGGGAGGGGTAGGAATATAAAGACTATTCGGAATCACACAGCATTGCAGGGTCGAAAAGGCTTTCTTCATGGGGCATTGTATGGGAACTCGAATGCGCACGTGTAGCCGAAAACCGTTTCGCTGTAAATGTTTGGGCCGACATTGTTGGAGAACACCTCATAAGACTTTACCTTATGTCCCCTCCTCTGTGGGCAGTAGGGAATACTTTACCTTTCTGCTGGAACTTTCCAAAGATGAACATACTCCTCAGTCGCTCTGCCTCTCATTGCGGTTGTAGCATGATGAAGGCTCCGCTTATTTCACCAAAGAAGTTCGGGAACGCCTAAACGTCGTATTTAGACAACACTGGATCGAGCTTGATGGCCAGGTTTATTAGCCTACTAGATCGATGAACTTGTCATGTCTTCACTTCTTCTGGGGTCATATGAAAGGAAACGTGAATCAGAAAATCGTCGAATCAGTTGAAGAACTTATCGCTCGCATCTCTATAGCTGCCAGGGTGATTAGAGATAAGGCAGGGATATTCCAAAATATTCGAGATTCCATATAGCGCTGAAGGCAAGTCGAAACTTCGAACACCTTCTGCAGCATTTCTGTTTTTTTATTAATGTAAATCTGATGATTAAAATACTATTTTGCGCTTACATGTTAATGTTTCAATTATTGTCTCCTCTTTACTTCTTTTTACTTACCTCTGCTTGCTTTTGCACTTACATGTTGCTCTGTTTCATTTCTTGTCTTCTCTCTACTGCTTTTTGAGTTAGCTCGTGGCGAAAGCATTTCCGAAACAGCAATGCTATCATCTGTGTGCAAACCCCTCCTGCATGTTTTTCGCACTGGTACTGAATTATCCTGCATATAGCATATACTAATCGATAAAAGCATTCTTTTGCTGAAGTATAGGACTTACAATTCGAAAGCCCCGACATTTTTCTCATTCTTTTACATTATTAAGAACTTTCACGAGTAGCCTACCTTATTGTAAAATTTAATTTTGTTGATAAAATTAGAATGAACAAAGCTCTTAATTAAGTAATTAGCAGGGGGAACACGGGGACATTGATACACTTTTTTTTTGGCAAGCTAAAAAATGATTTTACCAACAGAAATAATTAGAACTAATACACTATATTTATGCATTTTAAAAGCTAATATAGGATTTCAGTCGAGTTTTGGTCATAAATGAAATAATAAAATATTTATTACACTTTTTTCCTAAAAAGGTTTTTGTATCAATCTGCCCCATACAACGGGTACATTGATACACACGGAAATATCGAAAATAATGGTGGTTAATAGGTCTGGGATCGAAACAAAATTTGTTTTATCAATAAACTTTATGTTCCAAATCAAGTTTCAAAAGTTTAACAAAGAAATAAACCTTTATTTTAATAAAATTTCAACATTTTTAATAAGACTGGAAAACTTAAACAATAATACCTCAGAAAATAATTTATCTCTAAATAACACAGGAGAATGTGTGTCTATGTGTGTAAATATACTTTGGAGGGAGAGAATGTGTACCTCGAAGCCGTTTTTTAAAAGTTTTAATGAAAAAAATTAAGGGAAATTTTTGCATTCTTCCTTGATGACTTACGAAAAAAAAATTACCACAAAAATAATTTTCACACCATCCAAAAATGCAAAAAATTATCTTTTCGATGATATTAATTAAGTTTCCGTTCATTTTTTTCCAATTTTAATAAATTCGTAAAAAATATTTTAAACCTAATTTGCATCAATACATTTCATTTTTGTAATGAAATTCAAACCGCGTTCATTGTTTAAAACAAATACTTAATTGTGTGTTTCTCTTAGATAGTTCATTTTTTAGTTTTTTTCCATTTCTGAAGACGATTTTGCAAAGTAGTTGCTGTTAAAGCGCATTGATACACACAGAAGATGCGTATCAATGTGCCCCGGAGTCAATCTGCCCCAAAAGACTTTTTTACTTAAAGCAAGGGGTCACGCAAAATCAACGCTAAAAAACCTTAAAACTTAATATAGTTCAGAAAAATAAATGCTTTTTCCTACCTTTGGAGTAGATTCCCTGGTAGGAAAACGTAATTAGTGAAAGAAATCACACAATACGTATTTAGAGTAAAATTTCGACTAGAAGATTAGCGGTTTGATTCATTTGCAAATTAACGTTCGACTTAACATGGCCAAAAAATGTACTGTGTGCTAAGGGTTACAGTGGAATATATATAAGTGGATATGAACATCTTGAGCCATTCCAATCACCAAAATTTAAGATCTTATCAAACTCCCCCTATATTAAAAATTACAAACCTGAAAATGCTGCGATTTGAGGTGGGGAATCGCTCATGAGGTTTCTCATGAAGTCCTTCATTTGATCTTCAGTGTGGATAGTCTCTACGAGAAAGAGAACATAATCGTCGAACATGAGCCTCAAAAGGTGAAAAGAACCTAAGGAGAATATATATAAAAAGAAATATGGATTATAGTGTTGTAAGTAACAAGGCTACTATTATACTTCGCCAGAGGCGGATCCAGAACTGAATTTTCTGAAGTGTTTAAAAAGAAGGCCTTGATAAAAGTTTTTTTATGAAATTATGAAAATGTTATTTTTTTATTATTTATTCCGAATTTTCATCCAAACTAGCCCTGACTTTCTTAATGAATTCAAGGCAGTGGTGGTAAAGTTCATGCTTTTTGTTTCGAGGATTACGAATTCGACTCAAGCTTCCATTAATGTTCTGCCTTGCATGTGGGCCAGGTACACGTTAAATGCGAATCAAACATTGTTATGTCGGTGTGGCATGGAAGTCTGAAGAGTTGAGGGAAGGGTGAGGTGTTGCCACCTTCCTTTGATTGCGACACAAAATCGCTGCGCTCATCTTCACTATGTTTCTTTTTGCTTATAGGATTTTAATAATTCCTGATTATATTTAGAGATTCAGAAAAGTAAGCGCCTGGTTTGTTTTCTTTTCGAAAAGTGAAATAATCAGTTTTTTGTTACATTTTTTAGAAAGAAAAAAAATCTCCGGAATCACTTTTTTTGTTTTTGTATTCTTTTACCTAAAATAACCCCGAAACTTTTCTTCTACTACAAATAAATGACAAGCAGAATCAATTAAAATAAATATACAAAAATTTTAAATCGTAGGGCAAAATTTTGATAAATTTAAACCGATGGAAGATATTTGACATGAGCATGTAATGTATTCTATTAAATTTTTTTTATTGGGATTTGCCTCTTTCTGGATTCGCCAACTGATAAATTTTACATATTAACGTGTAATTGAGTGTTACCGAAACTAGCTGCACTATGTAGTGTCATGTCACGGATAACACGTGTTCCAAATGCAGACCACAAGAGCAAAAATTGACGTGCCAGACGACGTCCTCCTCCTTTTCTCCTACCTATTGCCTGGAAGAAAAAAAATTACAAGCAACTCGTTATATTTCATGAAGTCGACTGGGAATCTGTAAATATCAAGATGAGTTAAGTACTTTGTTTTTTGAATATTAAGATGACTCCATGATGAAAAATGTTTCGAATATTCCCGAATATAATACTATAAATCTAGCAAAACGTATAAATTAGAATTCAGGCTATTTTTGGGTGGATTAGTCGACTGATATTGTTGATGGTCGAAAAGCCAGAATTGACCATTTTGGAAATGCGATGCTCAGTTACGGCATTGAAAGTAGATGTTGTAATGGGAGACTTTTAAACTGGTGAACATTTCATCATGCAGAAAGTTCTCATATTTTTTTTTTTTACACATATAAGGATTTTTAAGAATCTCCCAGTTGAGTGCACGATGAATGATGGTTGAATAACGAAGAAGTCTTTTTCTTACCTCTCCTCCTCAACGCATTTCCGCTTAAAATACAGGGTGTCCGAGAATTATTGGACACATAACAAAAGTTTGCAAAAAATATAACTAGGAACAGTAGCTTTGTCCCAGTGTTTTGTACTGCTAATACGGCTCCTAAAGTGTTATTTCATAGCACTGTTTATTCATGGAATCCGATATGATGGAGCTAGGTGTGGTCTGATGTGTTTTGTATGAGAAAAAATCAATCTGTTAAAAAATGCAATCGTGCCATCCGAACGCCAGAATTTTCTCCCTTGGATTTTTTCATGTCTGACCTTGTGAAAGATTATACGTATCAGATGCCTTACGCTAATATGCAGGAACTGAAGCACTGTATGAATAGCAGCTGCTATTCATTCGATAATTCCTGGGATGCTTTCAAACACAGGCGTGAAATCGAGTATCTTTTGGACATACAACAAGCAACTTAGGGATCTCACATTGATATTTATTAATTTTTATAGTTCTACACTGTAAAAAAAATCCCGTAAAATTTACGGTTTTAAACTGGCAGCTGGGTTGGTTGTGCAAAACCGTAAAAGTTACGAAGTAAATCCGTAGGCACAACGGTTTTTTACCATACAGGAACAAGTTTTCCCCGTAAAAGTTAGGAAGTAAATCCGTAGTCACAACGGTTTCTTACCGTATGAAATCAAGCTTTCTCCGTAAAAATTAAGTCATCGAAGTAAGTGACGTCATCGACTGAGTTGAGTTGCTTTTCTCCTTCTGTTCGAGTTGAGTTGAAATGTGCTGATGTGTATTATCAATTAGGAATATAAATTAAGCAAGGCTTAATTATTAATTTCAATTAGTTTAATTAATATAATATTTAATTGAACTTACTTGGACGATTTCGATGCAAGATGGTGACAAAACTTCTAACTCCTCTGAGCCGGGGATCGAAACCGCGTTCTTGGAAATAAAAGGCAGTCGCTCTAACCACTAGACCACCGGAGACTTCATAAAATGAAGTAAAAATAATCTATTTGAGTTTTAAAGTCACTATCGCTCTAGTGGCGCCACCTAGTGGTGTAAAAATCAACTATTGCCAAAACACGTGTTTTAAGGTTAGCTTTCATGAGTGACAACAGGTTACTGCAACATGTGTAAACAACAGCGGAGATGGAACCCTATTAAAAACATGAAATGAATGCAATAAAATTACATTTAAGAAAAGGGAAAGTTATCGTAAGGAGAGCAATACCGTATGACGAAAAATAGAATTTGAACTGACGGTTTTAAACCGTTTATGGCTGGAGCGGAAAACGGTGAAAACCCGTTTTGTTAACAAAACAGCTTTAAACCGTCAAATATACGGAAAAAAGTCCGGGAAAAAAACGGATATTTTTTACAGTGTACAATAAGTTAGTAAAGATATTTTGCTTCTATATGTTCTAGTTTTTATTTTACATAATTTTGTTATGTGTCTAATAATTCTCGGACACCCTGTATTATCTCTCAGTTGTGTATACAATGAATGATGACAGAAATTAAAAATATGTTTCTTTTTTAAATAAACACATGTCAGCTGTGCTCAAATGTCCATGATTAAAATTATTGCACTACCGGAAAAATGCACTACTTTTGATACACTCAGTTCCGTTCATTCGACTATAAATGTAGGTTCTCCTAACACCTTCTGCGACAAAAATTTGATTACTTATCTCTGAGTCTTTGAGGAATCCATGTTTCTCTAAGGCTATGCATTCACGACCTCTTCACGCCACGCAATCTGACAGTTCCACGCCAACGGCGGTCGTCAGAGTGGAAATCAGGTCATAATTGGAGCGGAAGACTGGATATCCAACTTGTCCGGATATCCATCGCTCCATTTGAACTTCCGGGCCATAAATCAATACTGACGGGAGTAGGTATGTATATGACTCTGTGTGTGTATGTGTGGGACTTGGGATGCGTGGTTCAAAGAGGAAATCGGATAATGCGAGGGTCGGAAATAGGAGTGACTGGTAGTGAATGGATTTGTGTTGCGTGGAAAGTCGTGAATGATCTGCCTAAATGGATGGGTTAAAAAATGGAGCGGTGTGGAGTGTCTGTGAATAACCTGTTTAAGGTTCCGTTGAGGAGGAATCCATGCCATGACGTAACTAGTTTTACTGCTGCAGTTTCACTCAATAAAACACTGTCGCTAACCGCTCTATACTAGATTTCTCCAGACATACGCAGCCATCTACTAGAGAAATCTCAAAAATTTTCCACGTGGAATAATGCCGCAAGAACCACAGTCCCACTTTCATTTGGGCGCGCCATATATTATAAGACATGATTTAATTATTGATTTGAATTATTTTTTCATAAGTACGTACCGTAGTGAAGTATAATATTTTTAATAAACTAACAAAAAATGTTATAATATTTCCGTCAATATCAGTCGTCAAGAGGTGAATACAAGATTTTGAGTTAAACAAAATGAAAACGTTTAACAAACTTTTAAACTAAAAATATAAACTTCAAAAAAATTAAAACTTTTAAACTAACAACTAAAAACAAACTTTTAAATAAACAGAATTTAGGGAAATTTAATAGTTAGACTTCAGTTTACTGAGCCATTCAATCAAAAAATTATAATATACTGACCAAAACTATTGATACTCACATGGACGGCGCATTTATTGACTAATGATTCTAGCCATTCAATATAGCCTTCAATTGGTGCTTCTTCTTCTAAGAGAGTTTCAAAATCTCGACCCACTAAAAATAAAGGCATTCTTATTACCTGACGGAAATTAGCGTTGTTTAAGAATGTGAACTAAGGCATAAGAGAACCGAAACCGCTTTCCACTCTCTAATTATTATTAGACAGATAGATCACCATAGAAATATAATTTTATTGTTGTAGTCCATTCATTGGTTTAATTTATTTATATTAACGTTCCAGTTTGAAACAACACGAGGTCTGTTTTGGGACAGACCTCGTAGTTTTGAACTGTGATGAGATGACGAGGAAGGCACTTGAGCTGGGGTGCCTCTCTCCAGGCTCTCACACCACACCAGCGTGAGGGATGTTTGATCCCCGACGTCAGATTTAGCGTGCACAGGGCCCACATACACGACGGTTCCTCGGTGGAATCGGGTTTTGAACCTGGAACCCTCCGGACCCAAGGCTGAAACCTTATCACAAGGCCACCGCGGCCCCAGTCCATGTATTAGACAATAGAGGCACTGAAATCTTTAGATGCCACAAAATTTGTCCTGCTTGGTTGGTCATTAACTTTTCACCTTGCGACCGGAATGTGAGGCACACTTGGGTTGTAAATTAAGCTATTTCAATAAATGTTTATTTAAAAAAACAGGTATCAATTTATCCGAACAAATCGGTCATATTTTTCTAGTATAATTACATTTCATACCTTTTGCCAAATTTTTAGGACGATTTTTTTTTGAAATTTTGCTTTTATCATAATGCATCCAGTTTAGTTACCTGACTGATCCCTTTAAAACTCAGAATACTGACTGAACGTCAAGAAAAGTATTTTGAACAAGGTGAAGCACCAGAGATCCCAAATTCGCCCTCCAGTAATCCTCAGCGATCTATCTGTCAAATGATCATCATTTGACAGATAGATCGCCGAAGTAACAATTGTTGATTTTTTTTTTTTTTTTGCTTAGGGAATCAAACACCATTCATCCTATTCGAAGCTCTATTCAGCCGAAGATCCGCAGTCCTGGTATATGGTAAATCTGTTGCCGTAGATCAAACGTCCTGTGGCGTGGAAGTCTGTATAGTATGGTGTCGGCTCAGGTGTTTTCTCCTTTATCTGAACACAGTTCAAAATAACGAAGTCCCCTTGCTTAGCTTGAAATCAGCACATTAACCTAACAAACCAGTCAATCAATCTAGACTTCTTTTATTTTCAAACCTTGTTGCTCAGTAGGTACTATTTTCTACAGCGGACAGAGATGTTATAAAACAGGGTTTTTTGTCATCAATTTATAGATAGCATAATTAATTATAACAAGGAGGACTAATAGTAGCTGCTGTATAAATCCTTCTACTTAACAATGATGTATAAGAAATTTTTAAAGGTATGTTTTAAGGACGAGGAGAAAAGAAAAAGAGAAATTTTTCTCTTACACTTTAATATCAATTGGCAAGTAGTGGCGTTATGTTCGGTACTGAAAAGCGTTTCTCGGCATATAGCATCTAAATCTAGCTGCCTCCAGTCATGTAGCATTTGGGATGTGATATCGCTGTTGTGAACAACCATTCGTGACGCTTGAGCTAAGTGATTGAGAGACATTTGTCTTCGTAATGTGTGGGCGAACCTTGTAGCCACTGGAATGAAAATATGGGTTAGATAGCTATATATATATATAATACTGCAATCGAATTCAAAATAAGAAACTATAATTAAATGGCGACTTACTTTCTAACTTCACAATTTTGAGGTTGTCTGGAAGATGGGCAATAGCTGCTTTCAGCCAGCAATCAAGCTCCTCCGCAAATTTTCGAACAACTTTTGTTAAGCTATGAGAAATAGTAATGAAAATGAATAAAGGCTGTATAAAAATAAACTCCAGGAATTTAATTTTTAATTGAACTGGCCATGCAAAATTACCCCATAGATATCGATATATATCTACTTTAACCATTAAAGTAAAACGCATTAAAATGAAAAGAACCTGTCTATTAAAATTCTTCTGTATCAAGTTTGAATTGTCCCACCATGATTTTCACTTTCCACAGTTCGAGCCGACACGGTATCGTAGCCTATTAATTTAATTTCTTACATAATAAGCTTGACTTAATGCATAATGGATAAGAATTTCTTCAGAAAATACCTAGAAAGTATTCTACATCATTTTCACAAAAAATTCGCTTACGGTAATTCGTTGTGTGTATTAATATTTCCTTTGTATATCAACACTTTTATTAAAAGACTCTTTTAAACTATATTCATATCATTTTAGATCTTAAATTTGCGAACGTCCGATAGATTGAATAAATAAAAATTAATAATAATAATAATTAATAATTATAAATAAAATAAAACTGATTCTCACTGCTTTTTCTTCTATCAATAGAACTAGAAAAAAATGGAAGTAGATTGATTTTGCTACCCGATCAGGATTTTTATTGCTTTAAACTTTTAAGTTCATTCCATTGAATTTCATTTCCTATTTGCATCAGACATGAATCAATTCTATATTTTCTCTTCTTTTCCTTTTATTTGTAATTTCAAAAATCTTTCTTTTAATTTGAATACTTGTCCGATCGAAGCAAAATGCCTTTAAAAGCTGCTGTTTAGAATGCGTATTTAAAATTCCAGAATTTCTAGGTTGTTTCTGTATATAGGGTGATTCAACATTCAACGCACAAACTGTTAGGGGAGGTTGGAAACACAAAAACAAACTAATATCACATAGGAAAGTATGACAGAAAACGCCAACCAGATGAAGTACAGGGCGCTGTAGCAGGATTGGTAGCTCCCGATTTACCAACACTGGATTTCTTCTTGTGGTGAACTTTCAAATTAGGGTTTCTTTCCCGGGATGATTCCGGTCGTAAAATTTTCATGCTTTTTGTATTTCCGGGAATTATACTTGGTTCCCGTGAATTCCTGGGAACAAAAAATTATTCAGAAAATCACCTCTCAAGAATGATATTTTACAAAATTCTGTTGAAGCTGAGTTTGGCTGTGAAAATATGGTTTGTTTAGACATCAAAACACGCTGGAATAGTTTGTCGGCAATGCTTGAAAGATTTTTAGAGATAAAATCAGCAATTTCAAAAGCATTAATTGATACTACAGAAAAACAAATTTTGGCTAATTTAGAATTTGAAATTCTGACTGTAATTATAGCAGGCTTGAAGTCAGTAAAAATTGGCCTAGAAAAACTATGCAGTCGAACTGCGAATTTTCTAACTGCCGGAGGAGTATTTGCTTTTATTATTGGAGAGTTGAACTAACAAAACTCAGAATTTGTTAAGAATATGAAATGTGCTCTGGTCCTAAGAATTAGTGAGAGACAAAATGTTAGTTTAGTCGGATTGATGCAATATCTAAATTTGGGAGTTGTATGATGGGGCAAGTATGATGCTGCTGCATTAATGATGATTTTTCACGTTTATCAAATAAAAACTCTTTGATTCAGCAAGTTAAAATAATTATGACAAGGCTTTTCTTCGAGGAAGACGAATCACAGACCAACTCTCCTCCGCACTCAGAAGAAGAGAGCACGGAAACTTTGGATGATAAATATTTAAAGTTGTACGAAAAATTAGAACAAGCATTCCACTCAGAGACAAAGCTCCTATGTTATTCAACTAGCAAGAGTTTCAGCTTGAGAAAGATAATGAAGCAAGAATTGCGGTTATTTGACTCAACAGAAAATCGATCATTAATTATTATAAAACTGGGTGAGGTTTTGAAAACAATACCTCCAACATCAGCTGAAGTTGAGAGGGCATTTTCTGCTGCTGGGTTGTTCATTAACAAAGCTAAGAACCAGGCAGAGTGATAAAAACAAAGATTGCTTTTGTTTTCTTAGTTTTAAAATGATAATTAATATATTTTAATTGTGTTTTGTAGCTCAATATTTAAAGGAGTATAAATTTTGGAATTTATGAATATCCTTATTTTGCGTAATTATTATTGATATCAATTAAAAATAACTAATTCTTAGATTTTTTTCTAATTTTCATGCATTCCCGAGAATGACTGTTATGTTCCCGGGATTTCCCAGAAATTCTTGGGAAGGAAAAAAGGGCGGGAAATCAGAAACCCTACTTCAAATTCTTGGTCTATGAGACGCCCGTTGACTCTGCAACCAACTTCCCACAAGAATCTTCATCTTCATCGTTGTTGCAAATGTCTACGAAATACCGGGTACTTTCGAAAGGGTTCGCTAAGCCATGTGCTGCTGTTATAAAGCGAGGATAAATGTGAATGGTAAGAGCTTCGAGCAGTTGTTGTGAAACTGAACGTGTGCACGTACTGCCCGAGTGTAAAGTACCGCCAAACAGAGTTTTTAACCTCTATTGGCTTAACATTTCTGCATCTTTGTGTATCCTCTAGTTCAGCTGGATGGCGTTTTCGGGCATGCATTCCTGTGTGATTCTGTTTTGTTTTGTTTTCTTTACCTCTTAACAGTTTGTACCCTGTAGAATTAGGGATGATTTTTATTGTCCAGCACTAGAACAGATCTGTGCATTACAGTCTGTGTTGCGCGCATATAATTCGATTTTTGAATTCCAAATTTACCCGATAATGTGTACGAATAATTATATATATATAGCTGTAAAATAAAGATTATCTCAAAGATATTTTCAGTTTTTTTATGTGCGTTAAATATTTACATTAAAAACTGTAGAAAGTAGATAAAAGAGATGAATACATTTTTAAAAAATGAATAACCAACAGTTTTCTATATTTTATTATTTAGAAAATCATGTTTATTATTATAATGTAAGAAAGGTAAGCAATAAATAATCAATGATTGTAACATATACTAACCTTTCTGGTAAGGTATGAAGCATTGACGGTAAGAGGACATTGGATATGGTGCGATATAATATGCAGTCACAAACACCTACTAAATTCACAAGAGCATTCGATTCCAAAATTGGTAGAAGATGTGGTGGAATCCCTTGCCAAAAGTGCAACAGAAAATTTTGAACCTAATAATGAATTTACTGTTAATAATATTAATGAAAAATTTCCTGTAAAAGCTCATGCAAAGTTACATTTTTTTTTATTTACACAAAGCTGTGTAAAGCTTATTAAGTATTAAAAAGCTTAAAAGTATTTTATAGCTGTGTAATCTATAAAATGAGCTCTTTCAATCTAAACTTACAAGTAACTAATTTGTATATTTTATAGCCTACATGATGAACTTACAAGTAACTAATTTATAGATTTTATAGATTAGAGTTCATGTGTGAAGAACTTACAAGGTTAATTTAGTTAAATTAACGGCCGGTATTGAATTAACACAAGGGCTATTTTGGGAAGGACCTCGCAATTTTGAACAGTGTGAGATGACGAGTTGACACCCCCTCTCCAAACTTCTGCACCAAGTCTGAGGGTGGAGAACTTACAAGTAACTAATGAATGGATTTTATAGATTAAACTTCGAATGAGAAGATACAAAAAGAGTTATTAAAAGAAAAATTTCGAAAGTTTGAGCTGCGGTCGGATGATGGCGACGGCATGCAAATCTCTGCTCCACTCTTTAAACCTTCATTTCACATCAACTTTAAGATGTAATAAAGATGTTACTTAGGGTTAATTTTAAATTTTTGGAAAAAAATCTTCCATAAATTTAAAATCAACCAGGCCTACACAAGGGAAAATCTTCCATAGAATCGAGACTTGAACCTGAAAACTGTCTCTGAATAAGTTTTGATTTATTGCATAAAAACTTCCCTTTGACATTTGAAAATTTCTGACTTCCCCAGATTCTTTTAATCCAACTTTATGCTTACAGCTTAATGTTTATCAGGATTACTTGATACTGGTTTCACTGCCAACACTGGTTTCAAAGAACACAAAGAAAAATTTACTTCTTAATCTTTGTTGGAAATTCAACAGCAGACAATCATTTAAGAGATGGTCATATAATTTTTAAGGGAAGAGTGTTACATAGTTGCATTTAGAATGGAAATAAACAAAATGTATAATAAAAGGTTCGAGAGATAATTCAGTTACAGAAATATTTTTTGCAGAACAGAATCTTTTGGAATTCAGTTGTAATCTGTAATGAATTTTTTAAAAATATATCTTTTTCGCGATGAATAAGAACAAAACATTCAAGATACTGCTAAGGTTTGTCCCTTCTCAAATGTCTGATACTCTTCCGTTTGGTTCCTTGGTTAAATGCAATTCATGTTTTTCCATCTGAAGATGCTGACTCATTTCGTGAACATATTCTATCAACTCCGATCGAATATGGTCACGAAATGAGAAAAATTTTGGCGACATAACGCTCTAAGTAATTCACCTTTTTTGAGAATTTCTTATCATAATAAGTATTAATATGTGTCTATTACCCAATGAAACTTATTTATTTTTTATAATTTTAATGTTCAATTTTGTTCCAATGTCAGCTGCTAGAATGTTGCCATGATATACTCACTATTTATTGTGTGATATCACAATCCTTTTCAACTACTCCCTCCATTACTTTTTTTACCTGTATGGTGTCATGATATATCTTTGTTTCTTTAATCTATTTAATTTGTGTCGGAAAATCTTACATATTTCTTTTTCTCTGCTGTCTTGTAAATGCTCTATCTGCGTTAATAATGTTTTATTCCATACAGCGACGGGTTGTCCCTTTATCTTTTCAAATATTAACTGTTAACATCTTTAATTTCAGTATTTTAAAGTGTCCACAGCAGAGTCATTCATTTGAAAAAGTAAGACAAATTGTTAAATTGCAACAGCAGTTTTTTTAAAACTGTTACGCTTTTATAATTTTAAATAAAATACATTAAGAGTAAGTAATATATTCACCATTATCTTAAGAATAAGCCTATTTACTACAAAATAATTAAATTGTTGAAATTGTTAAATTTTTATATAACAGTTTTATGTCTGTCTTCTAAACTATATAAGCGTCCAGAATTTTAACTTTAAAAATCAGTATTCGAAGTTTAATTGATAAACTTAGAAAGATGCAATTTCTTTTTAGTAGTATGATGAATAAAATATTTTATTCTTATTTAGACGTATTTAATTTTTCCAATAAAAATTATTCGTGATAAGTTTTTTTTAACGTTTTTCAGTTTTAATGAGAATACATTCCGAATAATAATGTATAAGAATCAACTCCCATTGAATATGCTCGCAAAATGATACTGCATAATTTTTTTACGTGCTCCAATTTTCAAATGATACATACAGTTTTTGTTATTTGTTGAATACAGTCGGAATACAATTTTTAGATTATTGTCAGTTATTCCAGACAATTCGTATAATTTTATATAAGCCTTACATGATGGTTTGTAGAACTTACCTCATCGAAGCTCGCCCTAACAATTGTGTCAAGAAGTCTTTGACAGTGTGTTCTGTACATCATAAGGAATGTACTCATCTGAAAAGAAAAGCAACTTGACCATCAACTAACCATTACAAAAGTCATAAAAGTACATGCTCATCAGTAAAAATAATAAAAGACTGAAACGACTATAAACTGTAACAATAGGGAATGGCTGTTATATCTGCTCACCTGTAAAAGTGTTCACTTAATACCGTGATGACATGCATGCATTTTATGTAGGAATTAAGCGTTGGTCATTAAAAAGTCTTGAAATTTAGTAGAAAAGGTTTATGATTTTATGTCAATAAAAATGAAACATTCTGACTTAAATTTTATAGAAAAGCTCTTTTGAACAGTGATTTCAAGTTTTTATTCACTGAAACAGTTGTTCATATGCCATGCACATGCATAATGCTTCTGAGCGAATGTGTAATTGATTAGATAATGTCTCAAAACAAGGGAGTTTAGCAAGGGTTCATATTATTCAGCCCGTCGGAAGAAGTCACAATAACTTGAAAGTCAAATAATCAGTTTAGTTTAGTTATATTAACGCTCCACTTAGAAGCAACGCTAGCACTATTCTGGGAGGGGCATTGTAATTCTGAATCGTAGTCAGATGACGAGGACGACACGCAAGCCTTCACCCCTTCAAACGTTCACACCACACTAACGGAAGAACATTTGACCCGGACGCCAGATTTAATATATACCAGGACCACATGAAAAACGGCCCACATTGGTAAAATCGGGTTTCGAACTTTAAACCCTGTAGTCTCGAAGCCTTACCACTAGGTCACAGACGCCCCTAAAAGTCAAATAAAAAATTGTTCATTTACAACAGAGATATTTCAAAGTCTTTGAATCACTTACTGTACTGCTGATTCTGAAAGAAAAGCGAAGTGCCTTTCGAACTACATTTGCCTATTCTCTGAACTTCTTAATGATCCTAGTACCATGGAGTAAATACATGTTACATCACAGTTCCATGACAAATATCACTGTACATGTGTATTTCATGAAATTTTCCCTGCACAGTGTAAACCTGCGCATTTTCTTGCAATGCATGCGGAACTTTGAAAAAGTGATCGATTCAGAAGTTTATCCTTGTTGTCTTAAAAATGCCAATTCACAGGATGTCACAGTCAGATGATAAACAACTCCACATGTCATCTAAAGGCGCATATATAATCGCCAGCCGAACTGCTCGCGGCCATTTCGAAGAAATTATTTTCATGACGATCCATGGGAAAGGAGCAAACTCACTTCGAACCATTAATCATCGTTGTTAATCACCATTGGAGGAGGGAGATGTTTGGAAGTGCTTAGGAATATTCATTGGTTTGCAGATTTAATCTTTCAGGCTCGACGGAGTACATTCAAACACATCCCAACATGATCTACGAACCCCTTTATTCACTGGAAAACCTGTTCGTCGCGAGCGGTTCGCTTTGAGCCAAGAACCCCGTCCACACCTGCGAACCAGCATCTCGCGAGCGGTTCTCGAACTCTTCGGTTTCGCAAGTGTATACGAGCTTTAACATCTAACTGCACGTTGGTTTAACACTAAACTGGGACATTACATCCTTTTTCCTCCTGCCAGATGCACAGTGTATTCTACAATTAAATTGGCGCCTCGTATTAAACGCGTATCAAGTGAGTATGAATCAACTCCATTGCAACGAACTGCTGAGAATGAATAAGAATTTTTTTCATTGACATTTCCTCACGTGATTTCTCTCATGTGTTATATAAAGATGCATTCTTAACTGATTAAATATAAAATTATGAACTAAAAATTTTTTCCAAAACCTTGCGCACTTACCTTGTCTACGTCAACGGTTGGAGGTAAATGTAGATCTTTAACACTAGGAAATTCTGGTAAAACAGTTCCGGTTCTTGCTCGAGTGGCATAAAGTGGAGCCTGTAATAGAAATCACTACAATAAGTGTAGCTAAATAATTGTAACGGTTAATCAATCGATAATTAAAACTGCGTTCCGTAATCATTCAGAACACTCACTAACTTAGGGGATTTAAGCTTTAGTTTATACACAGTATAATTGTACTAATATTTGATAATGTTTACATATTTTTAAATTTATTATTTAAAAATTAAAATGCATTATAAAATTTGTTTGTCATCTACTCGATTTAAATATATTCTTCGTGAATGGATTCATCTAATTAACCTTTTTTATGCACAAAAGATTTTTTCCGATTTCCATGATACATTTATTTATTATGTTAATCGAATTAAAATAAAACTAATCCAGACTGAAGTAGTAAAGAAGAGCTACAAGAGCAGAGTGATGATATTTTGTCTGGTTTGTTTCTTCGATTCAGCAATAAATTTATTTACCAATGATAGAGATAAGCTTAAAAAGTTTATGATGTTTTGGATATATTTCCTGAGTAATTCTGTACTTTTTTTAAAAGGAATTTTTAAATAAAATTTTTAAAAATACATATGTCAATGAAGTAACTTCCTTAAAGAGATCCAAACAATAATTTAACGATTTTTGAAGCTTCTCCATTTGAATAATTAAATACGAGTTTAATGCAATTAAATCCATGCACTGCGTCAAACATTAGTAAGTAAAATAAGTAAATAAATAAATAAAATGAGAAAACAATAATGAAAATTATAAATATAAATTAAAAAATTAAATTAATACTTTATTTTAGGCAGGAGACAATGATTTAAGCCCTGAAAAGAACAAACTTTGAAAGGAGTAGACTGTTATCTCAGTTCCATGATAGACACATGCAAAAATTTCAGTTAACGTATAGTAACTGGGTTTATCTACTACACGTAAAAAAATGTGTAAAACTGTTGAAAAAAGGATAGCGCATTTTAAGAGAAAAAGTTTCCGTTTTAATAAAACTCAGTGAACATACATCTGATTAAACATTTTCATCTAAACTGAAAGTTTTATCTAAACTAAATTTTTTCATCTAAACTGACATCAAACTAAACTTCACGAAACTGAGTATTAAAATGTCGTACACAAGGAATCAATATTGTTTTCGACAACCAAATTTTTGATGAAATTTTAAATAAATTCCCTATTATGTTTGAAGTTGTTTCTCATTGATGTAATTATAAAAAGTGGAAGATTAAAGAATATAGAATTTTTGATGATAGAATTCGCCATCAGAAGGCATTATAAAAGATTTGTGAGATGTGACAGAAGATGAAAATATAGTCGGAACAATTGGACAACAAATGATTCGTAGTTATTTACTATATGAAACGAGTGATTGCATGACTTCTTTGATTAAAATCAAAGAAGCATTTATAAGATTAGTATTGATCCTCGTAGGATTCAAAATGTCACTTATCAAAAAATAGTTCTTATGTGTTATACGACAATTTCTATTATGCGTATAACAGACAACATCAGATGGAATAATTTTTACTAATGTTTTCTTTGAATAATTTGTCTATAGCACGAGCTTCCCGTTCACATTGAATTTTAAAGGCATTCAGAGTTATCCTAGTCTACTTAGAAGGAACTGTGATCTAAAATATAAGTTCTGCTTGTTAGTTCTTCGTAGCTTTGGCATAGCTTTATAATCCACTGTATGCCGTTCATTGTATAGAAAACATCACAGGCATAAACCGGTTTGTTTATGCCCGTTTGATAGAATTCGTGCGTCTCACCCATTTTTATGGGAAAGTCCATTGATATGAGCCGCTTTCTACTATTCTAGAAGGATAACTACCTTGTCTTAAGATTAAAAGCCATTTGATGACAAATTCATCAAAACAACAGAGGAGAACATTTTAAATCAATTTTGTTTTGGGTAGCCGTTTGTATTTTTTCCAAAAGTGGGTCAACATTTCTCTAGTCTTCTCACCTTGTTTAATTATTTCTGCCCAATAACCCTTTCATTTTAATATTTTTTTATGCATTTGTATATTTAGTACCCTGAACTTCGTTTCATCGAGAGTGTTTTGAATTTGACGTTATGTTTTGAAGTTTCCTTTCTAGTTTGTCGCTCCTGATACTTAAACACGAAATCAAGATATTTTTGATGCTTGTTAGATCTGGATAGCATTATTTTAGAAAAAATTTAGAGACTTCATTTATCGGTCGTTGTTTAGAGACAAATGTATTAAATTTGCAAAATGAGTGTAAATCACTGAAAAAATGGCAAGTCAAGATGTTTTCTTTCTCTGCCTAGTTGAAAGGGAATGAAAATGTTCACTAAATATCAGAAAAATCGTTTGAACGTTCAACGGATTGTTCTAGATTGGCTACTTTGATTCAGATAGCCATACAACCCTTGTGAAATTTTTAAATTCTAGTATTCTTCCAATCTCAGAAAGGTTCTTTAAGATGAACGTGCAATGAAGACATGTCTATGGCTCAACACTTAAAATATTTTCTCTTAATCATACGAGAAAATTTTAAAATATGTTTTATGCGAAAACGATGAAAAAACTATCATTATCCGTTTAATTTAATTAAAGGAATGATATGTGACAGAAGTTTCATTATTTGTAGATTTTATTATATTGTTGTGAAATAGCCAAAACTACAATATAAAGGTTATTATTTTGGAGAAGCAAGAAAAGTATGAATAATTGGTAAATTTGATCCTCAAAGGTAAATTTTCACTTGCATTAAAATATTTATTTTAATTTTATAAGTATGTGTTTTAATACCTAATATTTATTTATTGAGCTTTTATAAGAAATGATAACTTATATCTCAGACTATATAAATTTTTCATTATATACTTTTTTTTTTATTCAAACTTTTTTTTGAAACATTTGATCCCCTTACTCCGCCACTTTAAATACTGTAAAATTAAGTATAATTTAATTTTTATTTACAGGAATGCTTCTTTTAATTAACTAATTAACTGCCATTTTGACACAATTTATTATTTGTTTACTTAAACATTTTTGAGTAGGCGAAATTTTATTAATTCTATATAGTTGAAATTAAGTATTCCAAAATTACAGTTCATATAATGTTCAAAAATTGTTTCACTAAAATCGAGTTTCTTAAAGGTTTTGAGCTTTTTGTTGCCCTTTTAACCCCTTGCCTTACGTTTTTATTTAACCTCCTAACTAGCCCATTTGATATATTTTTAATTATTTCAACCTATTTAAGATGGCAAAGGAAACTTGAGACATTTAAGCGTGGCCAGGTGATTTTTGTATTTAAAATTGATCGTTACGTTCACTTAATTACGGATTTAAATAGCGTACGGGCAGAAAAGAGTCGAACGAATGATATGCGACGCCGACTAAGAAGGGGGTAAAGGATGTGATCTGAATGTGAATTCAAAAATTTATGAATTTTTTAAAACATTAAACAAATTCTTTGAATCGATATCATTCAATAATTCATTTAAATTATCAGTTCGGCGTATTTCAAGCAAAGAAATAAACCACCGCAAATTTGTATGCCCAAGTTTTTGTATTCAATGAAATAACTTTCTATTAGGGCAATTTTAGTCAATCTTTTTTCTTTTGTAATTGTATCTTATTCGAGTTATATTGAATTTTATGAAAATTGTGATTTTTCAATTGTTTTCTTTTATTTAATTCAAACAATTGTTTCGCAAAATAAATCCCTGCTCTAAATATTGTAAAATCTTGTATTGGTTACTTTTTATTTGCTTAAGAAAGTTTTTATTGCTAGTTAAAATTTATTAGTATAGTTCAATATTTTTATAAATCAATACAGGGCATATTTTTAATAGAAGTTTATTTACATTTTTTTGTGGAAGAAGATGGTCCTAGTTTACTGGTTTTAATTAAATAAATTTCCTATTACACCACGCTTATTAATACTTTTCCTATAAAATATTTCAACTTTCTCATGTGCGCAAATTAATGCATCAAACCCATTTTACGAAAGTAAAATTAATCACAGTCATTCTTAAATAATGTCATGTCCCTTCATCAGCATTCTAATCACGTTTATAAAGGTATAAAGGTCACGTTTATAATATCTTATCACGTTTATTTAAGAGTAAGGAAAGCAAATTAATGCTCAAGTCATCATAATAAAATTTTTCCATGTCATAATTTGTTTCTGGACATAAATGTATAGATGATTTACTATAACTCATTTTTTGGATTTAAAGCTTTAATTTTTTGAAATAGATGTGACAAATCTGGGAAATATTAATTTTTAAGATTAGAAAGTATTAATTATTAAGTCTGTAACGAGTGTGACTGGTTCCCAAATGCTGTTTTTCTGTACGGGTTCTTCAAAAGAAATGCATTTATTTTCTTTTCAGCCGTTCCGTCAATGTCTATTCCTTTTTCGGAATTTTTAATAAGTATTTTACCACTAGAAGACAAGAAAATTATTTGTAGATATGCTGTTTTAGTAGTTGACTTCATGTAAAGACACTACTTACTTTTGACTCCATTTAACTAGAATGAAGATTAAAGTACCATTCACACATTATCATTCACACATTCATACACTCGCTATTAACTATTCTTAGACTAAATTCTTTTACCTCTTACTTACCTATCTACTTTCCAGTAAATATTTTTTTAAAAACTATATTAAGGTTCCAGACTTAGACTAGTACTTGACTCAAACCTTTGATTGGAGGCCAGATACTTCGTAATGAAACAATTACAAAGCTCTTTTGTGAAGATGATTAACTGAAGAATGATTTGCAATGTCCCTGTGCCATATAATACATGGTACACTTGTCTTGTCATTGTTGTTCAGTTCGACAATGTGACTGTCCGTTCAATATAACGACCGATAAAAGAAGTCTCATCCGTTCTTTATTTTATTTGTAATATAAACATTTAAGTTTCAATGTAGTGCGTACAACATGCCATAGATTTCATACCTAACTGTTAAGTTATGATGAAAATTTAAAAAATAACAGCTGTTTTGACAAAAATAAAAAATATATATACTTTTTCAAATGTAACTATTTTGTATAAGGAATAGTTTAAGTTTCTAGACCGTGAAAATATTCCTTTCTGTCGTGATGTCATAAATGGGAAAAACAATAAATTGACTAAGAGATTTGCAACTATTAAGCGATACTAAGTTTTAATTAATTGCTTCGAACGAACCAGCATATTTCTGTAGACTTGTATGAAACTTTTCGTCTTAAATCATCTGAAAGATTATATAACAAAGAGTATATAAATTCAAAGAATATCCACCTACCTGTTTAGAAGCATCCCTTCGAGGTTCACAGCTGAAAAGAAAGAGTTTAATATGTAGTGTCATCTGCTTATAATTCTAGTAAAATGCTTCTCTGGGAATGTACCGGTTAAAAAGCAGCTGAGCCATGGCAACAGCAAACTACCTTTCTAACCGGAATTTTTTTTTTCTTAAAAGATTGCAGTTTTTAAGCCTTATTCCCGTTTCCGGGCAAAATGCAATCACGCTTGAAATATTTCGGCGATATAACAATTTTATCCTTACCCGGTAGCTCCTTTCTTTGAAAAGGAAACTTGGAAATACGTCGAGTTTTCTCGGATCGCTATGCCATAATAATGGTATCTGAAACGATATTATAAGGGGGATAAAAAGGAATCACTGTGGCATGAACTGAAGGAGAGTTGTCTTATCTGTGGAATATATCGATTGGATATCGTACCTGGACTGTCCTCTTGTGCCTAATCTTCGTGTAGTCAGTTGAGGAAATTGCTGCCGGATGATCTGCAGAGAAAAGAAAGGCCAGTAGTTGAAAAATGAATCACTTCAATGGTTTTGGTTGTGAACAATGAAATTTAATTCTAAGGATTTGAAAGATTGTGCATTGTTTCTTAACGCTTAGTTTGCTTTCGATTAATAATTTTCTTTATACATTAGAGTCTCGATTATTTCGGGGAATGCCTATAGCGGATAAGTGAAAATGACGGATAACTGAGGAAAGAAAGACAGAGACAGGCCAGTAATTGAAAGTTAAAAACCTTTCCAATGATTTTGGTTGTTTGATACGGGGGTTGAGACGTAGTTTATAAAAGATATACAGTTTTAGTTACATTTAAGTCCTGTCTTGAAACAACACGAGGGCTGTTTTGGGAAGGACCCCTTAAATTTGAGCCATGGGCAGAGGGCGACATCTGAGTCGGCATTCCTCTCCAAGGTTCCGTGCCATATCAGAAGGAGGATATTTGACCACCACGGATTTACAGTACACCAACCCGACTTACATGACAGTTCTTTGGTGGAATTGGGTTTCGAACCTGGAGACCACCCGACCCTAAGCCGGAATCTTATCACAGGGCCACCGTAGCCTTAAAAGGTAACCAAGGAACGTTCATAAAAAAGTATGGTAACTGATGCCTGAGAATGAATGCACCAGTTTTCTCCACAGGTTCAACAATGAAATTCAATTCTAAGGATTTGGAAGATTATGCATTGATTCTGATGTTTAGTTTGCTTTCGATTGGTAGTTTTCTTTACTCAGTAGAATCTGGATCATCTGGCATAAACTCGGAATGCCGATGTCGGGTAAATGATAATGGCGAATAATTAAGGAAAGAAAAGACAGAAACAGGCCCTTAGTTTAAAAATGACAATCGCTTTAATGATTTTGGTTGTTTGATGGGGAGATTGAAATGTAATTTATAAGTACAAAAAAAAAATCATATATAAGAAAATTGATACCTGATGCCTGAGATCGAATACACCAGGTTCATGTACAAGTTCTACATTGAAATTTAATTCTAAGGATTTGAAAGATAGTGCTTTGGAACTGATGTTTTAGATTGGAATTGGATTTTCTTTATTCAGTAGTCTTAGTTACCCGAAATAAAAAGGGAATTCCAATGTCGGATAAGAGAAAAAGTCAGATTACACTGGACAACAAAAAATTTTTTTTTTCATGTTGCTTGAGAAAGAAAGAGTTATACCTATGTATTTTTGTGCCCTGATTTCAAATCTGTTAACCGTTTTTTTCAGTCACCCATAGTGTTTGAGCAATGAAGTAACTCTTATTATATACGTTAGGAAGTCATATTCAGCTTACAATATTTACACAGGCATATTAAAATGTTACAGACCTTCACTTTCTTGTGCACTTGGCCTGTTGACTGTGCTTGGCTTGAGGAATATCCATTTTCAATGTCCAAAAAATAGTCGGCTTTCATTTTGGGATTCCATTTGCCTTGGTAACGAGCTCCCATATTCAAGATATCCTGATGGAACCGTTCACCATGCTCGTCTCTTACTGATCCAAGGTTTTCACGGTAGAATTCTAAGTGAGAGTGCAAGAAATGGATTTTCAACGACATGTTGCATCCCATGGTTTTGTAGGCCTTTAAGCAAGTTATTGTCGATTTGCTTTATTTTTCCGCTTTGTGATTTCCGAAGAAGCTTTTTTCTAACTCCTTAAACGATGTCCATGCTGCGGTTTCCTTCTTAGTCAGTTTACTCTCAAACACCAGGTCCTTCATTAGTTGTCTAAATTTAGGCCCAACAAATATGCCTTCCTTAATTTTTGTTTCACTCTCTTTTGGAAACTTCAGACGTAAGTACTGAAATCCACTTCCTCCACAGTCCATCGCTTTAACAAAATTCTTCATCAAACCTAATTTGATGTGCAATGGAGGCAAGAGAATTTTTTCTGATGCACCTAGTGGTTCGTTCTCTTCATTCTTCAAACCCGGTATGAGGAACTGGCGCTTGGGCCACACCTTCTTGATGTAGTGCTTTTTTTTCTGTCCCTTCTGTCCCACTGGCACAAAAAGCAAAAAAACTTGGTGTAGCCTGCTTGCAATCCAACTAAGACGGCAATCACTTTCAAGTCGCCGCATATATGCCAAGAATGCTTGCTGTACTCGATACTGGACAACATATGCTTCAAGGTTTCGTATGTTTCTTTCATACTAACGGCTACATTCTACAGGAATCGAAGGGTGCTTGTTACCATTGTGTAACAGAACTGCTTTTAAGCTGACCTTTGAAGAGTCTATAAACAAACGCCATTCTTGAGGGTTATGTTGTGGTCCTAAAGCCTTAAATAACGAGTCAACATCATTACAAAATATCACATCACCATCTTGGCAAAAGCTTCCACGTGCTGCCAAACAGAAACATCTGTCCTTACAAAGTGGCTCATGCATTGAATCGTATTTGCGTTGCAGGATTCTCGATCCAAAAACGCCTGTTATAATTTTTGACATACAGCTTTTTCTTTATGAAAATTATAATTGTAAGAGCATTTCAAACCCAAACATTATCTTCTTGGCCGGCAATTTTTCAGAAAGTATTTTTGACACAAGATCCGACATATTTCAATGACATTTTCTATGTACTTGTAAGCAATTACGAGTAGAGTTTCTGAAAAACAGTGTGTTATAGAGGTTTTTCGAGATTATATTCGAGTTCAGTGACCATAAAAACACCATTATCAGTTAAAATCTCAAAGGCAACAAAAAATATCCTGGCTACGACATTGATTCAAATAAAAGAAAAGAGTGGACAGAGGTTTTAGTGAGAGTTCATGTTGCATAAAATTGGAGGGTGATAGACAAATTCAGATTGGTTTTTCCAATTCAGAGCGTGAAAGTTCATAAGAATTAGCTAAAATCATACGGGCAACAAAATGGTTGTTGTCCAGTGTTATAGGGAAAGAAAGAGAGGAAACACTTTATATATAGTATACTCCAATTAAAACAATATCTTTCAGGATAAATTTTATGTCAACATAAATTTTATTTCAAGATAAAAAGAGAAGATATATAGGGGACAGTGGGGTAAAACCGGGTACACATACTAACTTTATGGGAAATTAGAAAACTAGATTTTCAGAGGAAAAGTAGCAGACATTTTTATTTTATATGAAAATTTAAGAATATTAGTTACAAAATTCCCATGTAAAGCATTTGTCTTCTTTCTCCGCGCCACTGCAGCTTTCGTGGACCCAGCTAAGACAGTTTCTACATTGGATTCATCGTCCGTCATTTCACACTGTTTTATCAATCAATGGAGAGAAATAAATGAAAGATTTACTACTATATTCCCTCACACGGCGATATAATCGTCTTGGAGTCGCCAGCAATACTCAATATATGACCTTGCCGTCCTATAAATAGCGGATCTAAAACGTACCTAACGAAAGTAAAAATACTGATGGCATTCTTAGAAATATGATTTTTAAATTATTCAGAAGCGATGTCAGTTAAAACGGAATGCCCGATAACTGAGACTCTACTGTTCTTTTAAAAATATTGTATGCCTCTTTGTAGGATTTTGCATTCATCCCACCCTCACTTTTTAAGAATCTGAAAGCTTTATTATACTTCATCTGGATATTGAGGGCTTTTTTTTTCTTTCATGTACAAATGAAATATTGGTTTGAGTATGGATTCAGCGATGAACGAAAGAGAAAAATAAAGAAAATTGCCTTTCTATGATCTCTTCTCTTCCAAAACGATGCTCATTTTGTAACATAAATTACTATGCTTTTAATTCTTTATTTTTTAAAAATCCACTACAATTTTTTTACATATTTATGGAAATAAAAAATCAGAGCATGAAAGTAAGATCAATTGTTTTAAAATGAGCTAAATTCTATTTTTGAAATAAAAAAATGAAGTGTTAACTGTGTGTACATTAAAATTTGTGATAATGCTTTTTCAATAAATACAATCTATCAGTTGGAAGATCCTTTCGTTTCGTTTTCATTTTGTTTGGTCTATTTGTAATCCTATTGGAGTTGAAAAGAATATTATTTAATTAATTATATAGAATATTATTTAATATAATTTATAATGATTCTAATATCACGTTGAATGAGAGGAAATGGTTTCAAATTTATATGAGTCATTGCATCATTATCACAAAAAAGTACAGTGCATAAAGATATGTATTATCTATAAAATCTTATATATTTTTTGCTTT
Source organism: Araneus ventricosus (assembly GCA_013235015.1). Taxonomy (NCBI): domain Eukaryota; kingdom Metazoa; phylum Arthropoda; class Arachnida; order Araneae; family Araneidae; genus Araneus; species Araneus ventricosus. The sequence continues at coordinate 72,716 of BGPR01001551.1, forward strand.
TCCCTCATTACATGTTTAATTTTAGAAGTAATTTACAAATTTAAAGAAAAAATTATTAACAATTAGTTTGACCATTGCAGAGCAGGAATGGTAAAAGCTACGATTATGACGAAATATTATGATAAGCTCTTAACTGATAACCTCTGCGATAATCTCCGTGTAGCGTTAACCTTGTGAACTCGCACCTGCACTTTTTTCGAGCACTCCACGCCATTTTGTTGCTGTTTTGTGATTAATAAAGTGAACCAATATACTGTGTGTTAAGCTATTTTTTACATTTCGAAAAAGGAACAGCAACGAGTTTCTGAGAAATTTTGCATAAAATGGGCAAACACTTTACTGAAACATTGCAACAAGCTTATGGAGAAGTTCATTTTAGCCTGTGTTAATACTATGAACGGTATCGATGTTTCAAATCGGGCAAAGCATCCAAGAAACACAATCCGAAAACTAGGCAGCTTTCCACGTCAACGGGCTATTTTTATGTGGAGGATATGCGTACTTTGATTCGTGCAATCATGATTTAAATGTCCATGAGATCGATAGATATCTAGGCAACAACAAAAGTTCATTTCACACAATTTTGACTGATAATCTGAGAACGTATCGTATTAATGCAAAATTTGTGTCTTGTCTCTTGACTGATGGGCAAAACATGAATCGTGCCATAGCTAATCAGGAGTTGCTGGACTGTTCAAATGTGGATTAAAAATATGTCGTAACTCTAAAGATTTTTGGGTTTTCTTTTGTTCCCAAAGTGTTTCAACTTTGTAATTATGTGGAAAGTGGTGGAGAGCGCACTCCTCCTGGTTTTGTAAAGATTTTGATTTGAGTATTGTCTCAAGCAATTGGGGCACTTTTGCATTGGCTACTAAAAAGAAAGCAGAAATTTAAATGTAATTATTAAGCTTTCTTTGGACACTAACTTAGAGTGTTGCTTTGCAAATGTTTGTAATTTTTTCCACAACGGAAGTGCAAATTTAAAGAATAGTTCAAAATCAAAAGCAGAAAATAGGAAAAAGCAGTAGAGTAATTCATTACTTTTCCAAAAGATGCCGCATTTACTGGCTGCATGTAATTTTTCGCACAGAAGTCGACGTAATGCATGTACAGTGTACTTCTGGGTATACAGACACCTTCGGCAGTTTCATAATTTTCTTCTAACCTAGCAAAAAGAAAGTTGTTTACTTATCTTGAAAGTCAAGGATAAACAATTATACATTCGAATGATTGAAACTGCTGATATACAGGGTGATTTAGAAATCCGGGACAACTTTAAAAATCTTTAATTGACAAACGAAGGAAGATGGAAAGATCCCGCTTGCACAGAAAGTATAGAAATGAAATCGAATTTTTCCTCACGAAACCAGAATTTATTGATAGCATGGTTTACGGTTTAAACCACCAGTTGGTTCTACGGTTGGTGGAGTGATACTTTATATAGTATAAGACACTGGTCGGATAAATGACTGAATGTTCAATGTGTCGTCCTTCGTTCAGGAACTCAGTTGCCAGACAAGTAACCTTACTTTTCCAGCATTAAGGAACCATTTCTGCTGATATGACAGAACATGAGCAACAGAAATGTCGCTTCATATGTAAAAACGTGCGATTCCTCGTGTGATAGATGAACTCCTGATTGAAGGACGACGTATCGAAGGCTAGTAACCACAAAGGAGTTACACCGCCTAGGCATGCAGATAAATCTGAATGAACCGGCCGCCACGACAAATAATTCGGGCACTGTATCCCCCGCATTATACCCCCATTACGGGCGGCACAAACGACGAGCCGTCCGATGGAGGTAACTCGGCCCCATACCATTATTGCATCCCACTGGGAAGCGAGACTGCTAACTTATACGGCAGGTTCTCGTCGCCATATTTGAGGTGCTCTCCTTTAAGTGGAATGAACATTGATAAACCTTTATTCCAACCAATGTCTTATCTATCTAATGCATTGCTCCACCAACTGCAGAAGCACATGGAGTTTAAATTGCAAGCTATGCAATCAATAAATTATGGTTATTACAGAATAATTACAAAATTAATAATCACATAAAAACCCGATTTCATTTCTATCCTTTCTTTGCTAACAGCATCCTTCTGTCTTCATTAGTTTGCGAATTAAGTTGCTGTGGTATTCTGATTCACTCTGTATTTTATTCTTGTAATATTTTTAATCACAAATAGAACATGATTGAAACGATTAATGATTAATAAAGTGAAATACTTACCTAATTATTCTCACAGTATACCATCGTTTTCAAATACTTTCTTCTCGAAAGAAACGGTGATTGCTGAGTTTTGTGAATGATTCTGCATCAGATTCTCAATAAAGGAATTTTATAGATAGCCATTGAGATGTGTCAATGTATCAATAAAAAACGAATGTCATATGCAATTAACAGTTTTTAAGTCGGTAAGATCAGTATTGTGATTAAAAAACTATAGGATTACTGTAGATTATTTAAATTAATGAAAAAGCAATTAGAATATCATTTTTTTATTTAAAACATTAGAAAGAGAAATAATAACACACAAAAAAAAATTTAAGTCAATAAGCACCAAGTAATATTTAGTTAGAAGGAATGAACCTTCTGAATTTCAATTTTTGGTTAACTTTATGCTAAAAAGAGACTCTAAATAGTGATAAATTCCCTGAAATCAGCAAATTGTTATAATCTTTTCTGCAGTCACATCTCGTAATTTCAAAACCCAAGAATCTCTAGGCTTGCTTTATTCCCAATTCCAAGGCAATTCGTGTACGTTTCTTATCCGCATATTTACAACTTCTATATCTATTTGTAGAGAAAAATAAATTCAATCAAAACAATTTTTAAAAATGCACTTTTATTAGCGTACTGAAAAGTAGGATTTTTTATTTTAATTATTTTCTATTGTTTAATTTATAATTCATTATTATAAATGTTATGGAATCATGAAACCATTTTTTTCCAAATTCACTACCAGTTGACGCGACTTTTATGGAATCAAAATTTAAATAAATTAATAGATAAACTCATAATTAAGCTCTAAAACTATTAAAATAGTGCATTATCATCGGGAATAAACAAGTGTACAAAGTTTCAAAACTCCATCACATCAGGAAGTGAGTGAAAAATCGATTACAAAATTCCATCTTTATAAACATGAAACAAGTCAAGTTAAATATAAGTGTTTAAAAATGCACCGGTAAAGAAAATTATTTGAATCCTTGTTTCATTCACATAACAACACGAGGACGTAAATTAGTTTTTTTTTCCACTCATGAGAGTATTTTTCTGTAAATTTACTATTCTGTTCAACGAATTAAAATTCCTATACGTTCAATCCTCAGTAATAACATTCTCTTTATTAGCTTGTAGCATTTAAACGTAGACAAAATGTTCAAAGCAGCTTGAATACTTTTATAGATTATAACAATTTCGATTTTCAAAACATGTGTAGGTAAGAAAACTGAGCTAAAGAAACTGAATACAGTTGAACCTGTTTTAAGGGACTGTTCAGCAGTTGACTTATATTCGTGCGTTCACTATATTTGAATTACAAAAATATGCAAGCTAAGTATTTTTTTAAATGGTATTTAAGGTAAGATATTGTTAAAATGGTGTTAAGGAGATTGAAGAAATTTATTAAAAGATATAAAAGATGTCTGTACCTAAGAACAGCTTTATCTACGGAATACCGAGTTTGAAATTCCAAGGAACCAGGGAAAAGGATGGAGAGAAGACTCCAGATGATATAAATTAATCAGCAGCTGTTGGCCAAGAGAGCTTGGCGCGATCTATTCAACTGTTGGTGGATAAAACATTTTTTTTTCTCGTTTCTTTGGTCTAAAGTTTAGAAAGCTATCAAAAAGTTATGATTTTTAAATTTTGAGATTTTTTTCAATACTCATCCTATCAATGCATAATTTTATATGCTTGGATAATTAATTTGATCTTAAGATTAATGAAAGTATATCACACTTGTTGATTTTACTTTCTCGTATACAAAGTATACATACAGAAAATATCATAATCGCCAAGGGATTCGACCTCAAAGTTTTGACGAATCTTAATGTTTTAGACCTCTCAGAGTCCAAAGAAACCATTTTTGGAACTATATCTGTCTGTCGATCTGTCTGTGAATACAATGACTGAAAAACAGAACAAGCTAATCGGATGAAATTTGGTATATGGTGTTTCTAAATGTTTCGGTAGATTTCACAAGACTTCATTTGAATTAAAATACTATTAATGCAATGATTATCTCATCTCCGAGTTTTTTTATAGTTTATTTGTTATTAAATCTAATTTTTGAATCTTTTTATCATTTTTATTGATTCTGTTCGGCTTAAGTTTTTGATGGTTTTCTAGCTACTTAAGAGATCTCAAGATCTATCACCTTCAAAGAAATATGGAGAATTATTTTATTTTTGATACTTCTTTTTGTTTTTAAATGGTTACTGTTACTGAATTTAAACAGTCGGTCTGAGTTCCTGTAAGTGACTTTCAGTTAATGAAACAGAATATATATTTTTATTTAACCTCTTTCATTTATTTTTATATTTCGAAATACTGAAAATGTATATATTTGAAATTAATAAAGTAATTAAATAGATTGTTATATCATCACTTTCTTATATAATATCTGTAGGCATTTTAGTGCTTATCAGTATGGTAAGCCAAATGTTGAAATTACGAACCCATGGTTTAATCTGACGGTTTAATTTTTTTTGTCCCTAAAATTTATAATTTTTTTTGTTTTAAAAATATTCCTTTCATCGTAATGGTTTAAAAAGCATAATGGGTGTTTTAGCTCATAAAAAATAAGTTTTATGACAAGTGACAAAAATCAAAACATAAACTTTGTTCTTTGGTAAACCGATTTACCCTATCGTTGATGTCCTATAGATAAACCAATGTAAATACGTATTATTTGAATTTTGCAGGAATATTTCTAAACAACTTTATATATCTGTTCTCGATGAAATATGATACAAATTTCGGTTCATTTCAGCGAACGGAAAAGATTCAGGATTCCTTATTGTATTGTGTTCCGAGAACAGTCACCAAGAAATACTTGTGTGTTCTTAATGGCAGTGCTCTATTTTAATATTTTCATGACTTAATTATCAGTTAATAGATTAAGTCAAAATTTGATTAAATTTTGATTCCCTACGAGTGGGACCACGTAGTAGTGAATTTAAGAAAAAATTGATATCAAGATATTATTTTAGAATTGATATTATTTTATATTAACAATAAATTATAAATTAAAGTCTAAAAAGTAGAAATTAATTAAAATAAAAGAATTCTGCTTTTAATTACATCAATAAAATTGTGTTTTTAAAAACTGATTTTATTCACATTATTATCTGTAGAGATTTTCAAAAAAGTCCTAGAGAAAAACTTTTTAGGAGGAGAAAACTTATTGTCTTTAAAAAATATATATCTGTTAAGAGAAACATAATCAGAAAAGATAAATAATTTGTAGCTACTGAAATAAAATACAGGTAAGATGAATAAATAAATTGGTTTTGTGGAGAATTTCAGTTCATTACATCCAGTTCAGTTAATTTCATTATTGCTTAGGATTTTACAGTAGAAATACAAAATAATGTTCATTGAGCAAAAAATAATTATGGAGTATAGGGATAGTTAACTATATCCATCCGAGTCCAACCATATCAAATAAAGTAGGGTTTATGATTTGCTACACAATTCATTTTATCATCACTCGAATGACAGGCATTATCGTGTTTAACCAGAAAGGTATATGCGGAAAAATGCACTGGTATTTGTCGTTTGCCCCAAAGAATGAAAAGAATTTGTTCCGTATGGTAGCATTATGAAGGTTATTTCCCGTTAGTACACGAATATGATGAGGAATTTTAAAAAAATAAAAAAAGACTTTTTTAACCTTCCCAAAACACAGTGGAGCTCGGCTTATTCGAATTCGTCAGAGAATCGATTTTTTTTCTTATATATTGAACTTTCTGTCTACATAACGTTAAAATATTATATTTTTATAATTCGAATTTATTTTGGGTAATTCGAAGTCAAACAAAAAATTCTAAAAAATTATTTTTATTTCTGAATTGTTTTCGTTAGTGCGTCATTATGTATATTTCAATATCATATATCCTTACTGATTGCAAATGAATAATTTTTAAGGCCTTTCATTCTTGTCAGGACTTTACTACTGTACAACGTATTCAATAAAAAAATATAAAACATCTCTCACTAAAAAAAAAGTAGAACACGTTGAATGCGATTGTTTTGTTCATTTTGAAATTTTATTGTACGATTGTTGCATTCAAAGTGATGTAAATTGTTTTTTTAATTAAACTTACGAGCTTATTTATTGAAATTATTATTTTTAAAAAACATTAAATATTTTTAACAATAATTATCACTTAATTTATTAAAATTACTTATTGTTTATTTATTATTCATGCATTGTTTATTGAAACTGTTAAATATTAGAAATCAATCTTTATTGCCATTTTTAGTTTAAAAAGTATCATTTGTTTTCTTTCTGTACTCATTTTAAGAGCCAATTTTTCTTAATTCAAATTTTTGGATAAACCGAATTTTTATTATTGTCCCGTCGGCTTCGAAAAGCCAAGTTCCACTGCATAAACGGTGTTCTTTATGAGATAAATTGGTTGTCTATCTTTTTAAGAGCGGTAGTGGATGTATAGTATATTCATAGATTCAATAGCTTTTGTTTCAATAATGTTTATGTATTCATTACATCTGTTAATCAGTGTAAAAGTGGCAACTTGTTATTTTCATGGCATTGTCATCTTAAAAATTTGCACACATCTAAGTCCCTTTTCGGTAAAATCAATTTGGTTTATTTGTTTATTTATTAATATTTCATAATGGCAAATCGAAAGATTTCTGTCTGGAGGGATTTTAATAATCAATTCTATTTTCAGCATAAAACAGAACTTCATACAGTGAGATTATTAAAATGATACAATTTGACAGCAGAAAACGACTTTGGAAATGAAGATTATAAATATTATTTATAGAGGTTTATGATAACTGAATAAATTAAAAATACACCGATTTTACATCTACAAAATAAAATTGCAATTTCTTAACAAAATTGTCCTAAAAATAGTGACAAAACCCCTAATATTATTTTTAATTGTTTTTCTAAAACTCGTAAATTTATAAAAAAATGAAATAAAAATTAACAAGCATAAATTATATCTTTAAGAAATCGATAAAAAAATGCATAGGAATTGTTTCTGAGTGTCAGATTTAGTTTCTATCTAGGAATTACTAACTGCCGAACTGTTTGGTATTTGACATCATTCACTAATTAAATGTATTCTAGCAATATTAAAATGTTATGTTCCTTTTTATGCCTTTGAGGAGTGGCCTTAAATCATAAAAATAATTACTAAAATATTGCATATTATAAATTTTTCTGACTTTATTTTAATGCTTAACACCACTAGAAGTTTTGTATTTAAATATTTTGAAGAAAATTATAGTTTTGAATGGAGCCACTGTACATCTAAGTGTATCATTTATAGATAACTGTCACACTCTTTAAAATTAAACTGCTATACAATAGTTCATTTTTAAGAAAAAATACAGCCAATAAAATGGTGTTATTCAAATGGAAATATAGAAATAAATGGAAATATCTGAAGGAATGAAATAAATTCCTGAAAGCTAGGTTACTTCTAGTTAAATAACAGAGTAGAAGCAGTAACAACAACAACAAAAATCAATCGGATTTTGATAAGCCCACTGCGGAAAGCAGCAAATCATATTACATTTGATCAAATAGGATATTGGTTTGGTAGTTTACATCCACATATTGGGAATACAGATTATATTATTATAATGTTTCGATTGAAACCAACGGGGCAAATTCAAAAAAATTAGTCATACAGAACAAGATAATCCTTTTGAAAAAAGATTTATATTTACTAACATAACTTATGGGGGAAACAAACAACTCTTTACTGCTGTTATTTAAATAAAACAACCTGAAACTCTTCCATACACAATGACTAATGACCAACTTTGGTATCAGAAGTGTTTTCTCTTTTCTATTACACTGAGCTATTCACATCAAATTTAGAAATATTTTATTCTTGACGCTTATTACATTCTCACGTCCGACACCAATCTCTAACACGGTTACCAGTTCTCCCTTTTTCCTTTTTATTGCTTCGTATTACTTCCCGCTCTAAGCAGACTGATCCCTATTTCAATCACATCAGTCTTCACCAGTAATTACTCCTAGGTGATCGCGGGGAGGTGCCGGCCGATTGTTGTTATGCCCTATTCCTAAGCTTGCGCACACTTTGCGCACGTGCGCGAGAGCGCTTAAATACGTTTGTAATGGGAAGGGGGATTCCTGTCACAAATAAGGGGAATGACAATGGAAGGTGCTCCACTTGACATAACATGAGCCGTCTGAATGGGAGGCGTGTGCTTCAGGCACCCGTTGAAACAGAGGATTTGTTGACTGATTTTCGGAAAGTTGTTGCCGTTGAATGGTCTTCGTAGGCTCGGGTGTTGTGAAAGGCAGGTACCAGTGTAATCGGGATGGTTAAGCCATTTTATGAGTTAAACTTTGAACTGAAGGCTTCTGGCACCATTCTGAAGGTTTTGTTAAGTTTGTTTCAATTATCTGTAATTCTGCAACCGCGGAAACCGTTCTTGTTTCTGAAGTTTCGTTTTTATGATTTAGGCCGTCTCGATTTTTCGCTTCTCTAGGACCTCTTTTTGGTAATAAAATATATCTTAGAGAAAACTTGTTTATTGAATTCACGGAAGCTGAAGCTGTTGAAATGGGCGCATGCCATTTACCAGGATTACAAGGGGTTTTCTTTTGTATTTTATGGAGTAAACTTAGTACTAAAAGTTATTAAACTATAGGTAGTAATTACAATTAAGAATCATTCTGGTTTTGAGAATACTCCTTTTGTATTTTTTTTTCAGTTATTGATGATAATCTTTAGCTGGTAACAGCAAAGTTCTTAATTTGGTTTTGCAACTTAGAATATTTTAATATTTCTTTCAGTAGAACTTTCTTTCGATAGTGATACAGGATTAAGCTAATGTGTTGCGAAGCTCAAAATAACGGGTCCCACAGTTAAAACTATTTCGGATGACATTTAAGATTTATAAAGCATTCCATTAATTTAAATGTATACTATTTAGGTTTATTTTAGTTCACTAGCTCATGCATGAAAACAGAAATATAATTCAATTATTTTCTGCTTAATTTTTTTCTACTTCCCTTTTAATACCAAAAGTGCTGCTAACTTCCAAAATTGCTTTCGTATACATATATTCATCGTTATGATTTAAATCATATGTAAATAAAGCAAGACTAATATTCTTTAAATTTATGTACATAAAATACTTTTTGACTCTCATTTTGGAGAATTCCATAAACTAATTCTCCATAATTATTAAATAACTTATATTTCTGATCTCACTCATAATCACAATGTAGAATCCCATATCAGGTTTCAGTTTTTATTATTTTCACTTTTTCTCTCTAAAAACTAAATGTACGACTTCTTTTACACCTATTTGCAGGGCCATCTTAGGAAACTTGAGCACCCTGGTCAAGAATAATTTGGCGCCCCATCAGAACTGTAATTAGAAATCTGAGCGCCTCTGGACTAACAGAATATATAATTACTTAATAAAATAATTGAGGAGAAAACTATGGTATTAGGTGTCAACAAGCAGCTATGCATTTTATCCTATTATCTTGTTGATAATGTAGGTAACTTCCACTCTACACATAGCTTAGAATTTTCTCACTGATTGGCTCTCTATGAATATTTTCTGAATTGAGATGCATGCTTATGCAACATTACAAAATCGATGGCTGTCTACTTTTTAGTAACGGATTCCGAAACTATCATTTTTGGACGATTTTACACCGGAAAGGGGTGTCAGTCAATGAGTCATATGAGCGCATTTCTGGAGTTTTTTGTTAGATCACGCTAAGAAAAATATAAACATCTCCCCTTCCATTCTTCACTTTTCCCCTATTTTGATGAAAATAACTCCACCGGCGCATGCGCAAAAGCGCGGAGGGTTTCGGAATCAGTTACTAAAATTAGTTACAGGTCCTAATCATGATTTTATTTTTAGCATAATGAAAATTGCAATTAAACAAATTGTTTGGCTCAAAATTAATATAAAATTAGGATAGAAAATTTTTAGGCGCCCTTGGATCAAAGGAGCCCTTAGGCTTCAGCCCATTGGATAAGACGGACCTGTCTATTTGGAAAAAGCTGAGTGTTTAAAATAAATGAAGTCATTTTTACATACTTTTATTTAACCTGATTTGCTTCAAGTTTGTAAAGAGGGAATTTTGCAATAGATGTGCTAGAATTTTGTAATGTTGTACACTTGTGTGTTCTCGATGACAATACACTGTTTTAATACTTTCAAAACTTAATTATTAATTAATAGATTGATTTAATTAAATTGTGATTCCACACGAGGGGTGCTATCTGGTAGAGGATTTCAGAAAAAATTTCAAAATTCCATAAAAACAAATTCTAATTTAAAGATTAAAAAGTGGAAAATAATTTAAATAAAAAAATTTTCCTTTTTAATCTATCTATGTATATATATAAGGAATGTTCGTATGTATGTGTCTTATAGACTAAAAAAACTACTGGACTGATTTACGCGCGATTTTTGTAAAATGATCCGCATTGACCGAGGAAGGTTTAAAGCTACTGAAATCGTCAATCTGACCATTAGAAAGAAAGTTAGGGGCCTATTAATATTTTAATGTTTGGCTACCGTTGGCGATAGTTGAGAAAACGATTGGCGCAACTTCTTCCTAACGCGGGCGCAGGGTTGCTTTTTGTAAACAGGATTGTTTTTCGGCGTCGCGTCGACCTTGGGACCAGTGGCAGTGTTGCCATATTGGCCTTTTGGGGGGCTTTATTTTTGCTTATGACTTTTAGAAAGATTTTTAATAAATAATTTTAAGATTTTTTAAAAATAAACTATTGATATGACACTTTTCAAATTGCCCACAATGAGCTGTCAAACGAAGTAGTTTCAGAATAAGAAAGGTTTCTGTCACCTTTCTCCAGAGTGTATTAGTCAGAATGCTTCTAGCGGTAACTATGTTTGTCTCTGCACAGCATATAAGAACACTTTCTCTGTTTTTATTTGTTTCTTTTCATGATCGAATTCTGATACGAAAACTTCCACGTAAAATATTCTTTTTCTTTTCTTTTTATAAAAAAGGAGAGAGATAGAGGAATGGAAAGATGACATCACATTACAGATATTTTTTTAAAAAAGGAAGAAAAGTATTTATGTTTGTAATTTTGGTATTGTTTGAAATACCTATCTCCAGCAATTTAACAAAAGTTTAAATGTCAGATCTAAGGGATAGAAAAAAAAACTTTCAGAAACAATATTTAGAATGACGCAGAATATTGGATTTGGGTGTCAACTATTTAAATAACATCAAAAATAAGAGCAGTGCATTTTTAATATTTTTATCACGTTTTGGGAACTCGGCCATCTATTATGAGTCTGAAATAAGTTTCTTTTTATATTAAGGTATTTTTTCACTGTTAGTCATTTACTATGAGTATGAAAGAACTTTTAATTTATTGTAATCACATTGAAAAATAATATAGAACGTTGTTGCTAACAGGAATTGATATATTTCGCTCGATCATTTCATTCTGCACCGGCAAGAACAGAATTTCTTTTTTCTTTCTTTCTTTTTTTTTGCAAAGCTGTATATGTAGATGTTTTTTTTTTTAATTTCACTTAAATTTTAGTTTAATAAAAAAGTATTATACATATGCTATTCTAATGGGATTCCTTTTCATCAAGGATAGTCTTTTCTTATAACAAATCAGGGGGAAATGAGTGCTTTAATCAAATTTTCAAATTTGGCCTTTTTTTAAAGACGATTTGGCTTTATTTTGCTATTTTGATCTGGCAACTCTGAACAGAGGTGGGATTTTAGGCCTATTTGTGCATTTGCTGTTGATAAAAATGCCACCAAAACGACAAAATATTGGTCGTTGTGCAAATGCAGCCAAGACAAAACGAGAAGAAAGACAAAGTGAAACAGAAGAAACAGCACAACGAAATGAAGGAAATAGATTACATATGTCACAGTCACATGCTACTGAATCATCACAACAACACGAAGCACGAAATGAAGCAAGTCGAGCAAGAATTAGAGAATTAAGACAATCTTTGTCATATAGTGATCGAAATGAAAAACGTGACAATAATGGATTAAGCATGCAAATGAATCGATTAAATCAGTTGGTAAAACTTGATCGTATTGCATTTCAGTATAATTCGGAAATTGAATATAGCTTGCATCCAGTTGTAGTTGTTGAAAGTATGAATAAAGTTTACATAAATTGCAAGGCATTAAAATTCAAGAATGAAGCACCTGGGATGTGTTGTTTGAATGGTAAAGTTAAATTGCCACCATTGAAGGCACCACTTGAGCCATCGTTCTCACTGGTCACTGGTACTACAACACAATCGAATTATTTTTTGAATAACATACGAAATTATAACACATGCATTCAAATGACTTTATTTGGTGCAACGAATATAATAACTGAGAATTATATGTCGATGTTCAAGATTCAAGAACAAATATATAATACAGCAGGCTTTTTGTAACCATTTACGGATGCTGACCACAAATTTTTGCAAATATATTTCATTTGAAATTTAAGTGATCAAGTAAATCGATACACACACATAAAAATACACGTACGAACACTGCCTTATATATATATATAGCAAAGCATTGCCGGGTTCAGCTAGTACATTAATAAAAGTATATTTTTAAAAACTGCTTTCATGAGTTTATGTACTTTTATAGATTCCATTACTGTTTTTCATTTTGATGATTTGCAGGGGCGTATTAAGCTTGGTGGGGCCTCCAGGCGTTGAAGTTCCTGGAGGCCTCTGAAAGTATAACGCATATGTACTTGTAAAAATTTCAACGTGTCAGTTATGATGATTTAAAATAAGATAATTTCGCAAATTTTTAATCACAGTAACTAAATTTTTGTTAATAAAAATTTGTTTTATTATTACTCTATTATTTAATTTAAATTTCTTGATTAATTAGTTAAAATTAATATCTGTCTATAATTAATAAGTTTTGTATTCAGTAATTTTTAAATTTAAATCTGAAATTCGTTAAATATTAACATGAATTAAATATTCACATGAAGTGTTATCGAAATATATATAACTTAGGATTCATTATATAAAACTAATTCCCTTTTTCCTTGCAAAATCACTGTTAAGTAGAACTATCAAATAAATAACTATTGTATTCTACGCAACATTCGGCCAGTTATAAATCCCAAAATGATAGTTAATTTGATTCTAAATACTTAAATATGATAAAGCAAGAATTATAAAAACACGAAATGTAATATTTAAATCTTCATACCAGTATAATCGATGCGCCTTTTCTCTTCTTCAGGGTTCTTATCTTGAAGGACTACGGGTCTATCATAAATCATTGATAAATAACATGATACTCTAGTATACTAGGAAAAATTAAAATAAGTCATTAATTCTAATCAATCCTCTCTGTCAATACTCTCTAATCAATTCTTTATGTTTGTTGGAAGTGATGTAAAATAATTTTTAAAATTATACAAAACTCAAACACAATTCTTCAAAGGAAAGATTTGGTCGCGGTGGCCTAGTGGTAAGGTGCTGGCTTCTGAGCCGGAGGGTGCCAGGCTCGAAACGCGATTGCACTGAAGATCCGTCGTGTATTGGGCATGCTGCATGCTAACTCATACGTAGGGAGTCAAATGTATTCTCGCTGGTGTGGTGCGGAAGTTTGGAGCGGGGAGTGTCAGCACAGGTGTCGTCCTCGTCATTTGACCGTGGTTCAAATTGCGAGGTCCGTCCCAAAATAGTCTTCGGGTTTCTTCAAAACGGAACGTGAATATAACTAAACTGTTCAAAGGGGAAGTATTATATCTGTTTATAAATAAAATAAATTCCAAATTATTCATTTAGTTTTGAGGTATCTTTGTTATCTAAAATATTTCTCTAACGATTCAGCAATCTTCTATCACAATCATTGCCAAGATATAAAAAAAAATGGGAATAGATTAAAATTCTTACTCTTCATTCTAAATAATAAATAAATTTATTGAATCTAAAGATATCCTTTGTTAAAAAAATTGAACATTTTACTCAGAATTTAAATGGAAGCAGCGAGGTTACTAAGTTTAAATTTAATTAATAAAACTGTAAATGTTGTTTTTAAACTTGTATATAAAAAAATATTTAGAATTTTTAAGAAATTTGTTAGACATTATTTCTTTTCTGAACCTAAATGAAGTTATGTAATTCCATTAAATATTTACTGTCGTATGTTATTCAACTTTATAATGTTAAATTAAATAAAACATACCTTATTAGTTCTATTCCTCAGTGGAAGAATATTCTTTTCAAAACAATTAACATACACTACCAATCTTCATCATGAAATCTGCCTAAAATTCTGCCCTGGGTTTTAAGTAAGCTTCAAAACTAGAGTAAATTTTCTCACGTTAACGCGATATAGATGCATTAGGATATTTAAATCTTTAACGAGATTTCTTCTGTTCAAACCCCTTGATTGTAATAATAAAAAGGGGTTTCAAACAATGATGGATATACTCAAATGATACTTAAAAGGTGTTTAACAGAAGTGTGAATGGGAAACAGAAGAACGTAGGATATTCAACATCTAAGATAGTTAAATAACTAAAGAGGAACATGGGTCTTGTCTATTGAACTGATTGATCCATTGCTACTATTGACTACAGATATTTATTGAAAAGAAAAGCACGTCAATCCTTCTAATCATTGAAACGACACCTTCCTGCGAAGATGTTTTCTTTGTACTGATTAGATTTCTTTCTTAAGCCTGGGAAAGTGAATATCTGGACTACTACCTGAACTAAGCTTTTACATATGCACACCTCCGATTTGTGTCGGAAAAGTCATTAGTGATAAATTTCCGGAGAAGTAATTAGTAGGATAGTTCATTGATAGCTGCTGGGTATTTCACACAGATTTACCGTGATGCTGTAAATGTAATTAATGGCGGTTTTGCTCAGCATTTTCTCTAGGAAACCGGAAGATAAACCTTACCCGCAATTAGGGCGTTAAATTTCAGGATTGTGACTATAAAACGTGGACTTGCTAAGTTAAAATCGGATATATGTACAGGCTCTTATAAGGAAATTTTCTATTGCGATATTAAGAAAATACCTCTTCATTTCGGTGCCCCAGGCGCGCGCCTGCTGAGCGTATATTTAATACGAGCCTGATAATTTGATTGCTTCTATCTTTTCTGATTTAATTAAAAAATTTAATTTAATCAGCATACCATTTTTCTGTTCTTACTTGATAAATAATCATATATGCTCCCATTAATCAAGTAACTATCCATAACTATATGATATGCATAAATATACAAATTTTATTGATGTCTTTCTTATAAGCAATATCCTATTGCATAATTCCCTATATTACTTGCATATTTCTTCTTTGTCATTCAACGGAAGTCCTACTATACAGAGTGGTCATAAATTATTGCACAAGTTTCAAAAATTAATAAAAAAAACTAATAATGTTACAACTGCATTTTTTAAAATAAGAGAGCAAATAAGAAAGTTTTTTTCCAGATAGGTGGCGTACCATTACGACGTTCTAAATTTGTTACAGCGAGAGATTTCCATACGCAATGTTACCGATCAGTAGAAGCTGATTCGCGTTTTCTGGTTTACTTTTTTTAGTTTTTCTTGGATACCTCGAAAATTATTCAGTTTTTGAATAGCAATTTATTTAACAAATTAAAAAGCGTAAAATTCCCTACAAATATGTACATGCTTTTCTTTTTTTCTAGCTTTAACAGTTTCGCAGATAATGGCTCTCAAAAAGGGTAGATGTCCAATAATTTACGACCACCTAGACCGCCGTAACGGCGCGTTACTTATCTAAAAAAAACATTTTTAAAATGCGCTTTCATTAAAAAAAAACGTAGTTGTAGCATTATTTTTTTATTATTATTAATTTTTGAAATGGGTCCAATAATTTATGACCACACTGTATTTGGATCCATTTTTTTGTATATGTTTACAAGTAATCCATCTGAATACACGGACAGAGTAGTTGAATATCTATAAACATTGTAGTAATCCTGTACTGGATGATAAAAAGGTGTAAATGTATGTCTATTTTTCTTTGTTTAATTTATGATGAGAGAATCATTAAATTCTAAACAAACACTTACATTGTACTTTTTATAAGGCATTTTTAATTAAATAGTTTCTTAATAAATGTTTTTCAGTAAGATATTGTTCATCCACGTCTTTATCGAAATTTTGTTGGGTTGCTAATAAGAGTTGATAATTTAAATTGTTTTGATCTTTGTTTTAAAAATGCCAGAATTGAGAATTTAATCGATAAAATTAGATTGAAAACAGAAAAAAAATCACGAATAGTTAAAAAGGATTCCGTCAATTTATATTGTAAAAATATATTTTTTCAAAGTTTTTTTCACTAAGTTCACGATATTTTTCTAAGTTTTAAAATGCAGCGTACATATAATAAATAAAAAATTATAATCTTCATGTTTTATGCAATGCATGTAATTCATGTCACATGCAACTGCTGTGTAATCGAAGGATTATTAGAAATTTTATATTGATATGTTTTTAAAGATACATATTTCAGAATACGAAGATTAAGCAAAATCTAACAATTGCGAAGAAATAACTAAATTAAAGTAAAAGCAGACAAATTAAGGCGAATTACGCCAGATAAGATAAGATTTCCAGAGAGAAACTTCGATGTAACTAGAAAGAATGTCATAAGAATTCAAGTATTTTACAGGAATAAATGAATACTGGAATATCCTGACTAGAACAATTTCTTAAAAGAAAATGAGAGAAAAAATCTTGGTTTTTCTGTCCTTTTCCTTAGAAGTGTCCAATTTTCTTCTACTTATGCACAATTCCCTCGGTTTTATTAAAAAGTAAAAAAAATTGCCGATTCTAGATATGTCTGCATTCCTTAATATCGCCACCCAAAGAAATGCGGAATACTTTTTTTCGCGTTTATATTTATTGCATCAGAATTATTTCGTATAGCAAAAGAAAAAATAGGGATACAACTTTAAAAACAATTAGAAACATGCAATCTGCAGTTCTAAAATTCCGCATCTCATTTCTTATAAAACTAGAAAATTTTAATAAAAAAGTGGAAATTCTAAAATCTCAAAAAATAAAGGGTTGAATATTAAGAAACTAAATTCCATTTGAAATAGAAGAGGGGATACACTATTAACACACCAGAGCTAAATGAGTAACTTGAAAGCAAAATAACTGAAAGCAACGATAGCATTATACATAAGTTCGTCAACTGGGAATGCGTTCTACTTTTGATTCAAACTTATTTTTATATTATTTATAAACATGCTCACAGAGAAGGCATTATAGTGGAGATATTAAAGCTACTGCAGGAAAATGTGAATTAATTCATTTTTGTGCGTAACTCGGATTAGTATCCTTCAAGTTAAACAATATATAATAAATATATAAATTAAAAAATTAACTGCAATTGAAATTCTCAAATTTAAATTTCAATACATAGAAAAATGTTTTCCCTAAAATCCTAGTCTATCGACTTTGTTGAGACAAATAAAATACAGCAATAAATAAATAAAATTGAAAACAATACAGAAATCGGAGAGTCAAAGAAAAGGACAAATTTATACCACTATAAAAATTTTCTTACATGGTTTTGCTCCTATTACTCACATAAGTACCTTTTTATATCCGTAATTCAAGCCGATTACTCAAATTGCTTGATGCTTTTCCCCAATATTTCTGCATTTTTTATTTGAAAAGATTTTAAAGCTTTAGCATACAGAACATTCAAAAAGTTAAAATCAGAAGATATCCATATGCGAAGAATAAATGAACCATTTTTTGTACCATCAATAATGTATACAAGAAACTAAGCATCCACTCATCCTTTTTTATTTTTAAGTTTAAGAATGATGTACATATTTTTAATAGTTTTTGATCTCTGTGGAAATATAATTTCTCCTTAGAAAATCCCTTTCAAAAATCTCTAGAAAAAGTGAGAGAGAGAAAGAAAAACATTGTATAATGTCTCCGTATAATGAAGATAATTTTGTGCTTTAAATCCTTCTCCCTGGAACACTTACGTCGCACGTTCTTATTAGACCAAAGGAACATCACACCGCCCTGCCTAAGCACCCGGGAAATAACTAAAAGACCGGCCGCCGCAACAGATAGTCAGGCACTGTGGTTTCTGCATAAAAGCCCCCATTACGAGCGGCTTATGCAGCAACCCCCCGTTTTACCGAGGTACGATCCGTCATCGGAAGTGGGCTCAAAGAGCCACACCACCATTATTGTGCCATCGGGTTGATGAGAGCCTGCTTACTTGTACGGCAGCCTCTCCTCAGCGAACTCACGGTGTCCCCCCGATGGGGGCACGTTCTTATTAAGTGAATTTCTAAAGGTTTGAGTCCTTTGATTTTATACACTGTTATTTAATTTGACTTGTTTCATGTTTGTAAAAATGAAATTTTGGAATTCTTTTTTTACTCACTTCCTATTGTACTAAAGATTTGAAATTTTGTACACCAATGTGTTCTCACTGACAATACATTATTTTTATATTTTCAGATTAGATCGCTTTAAAAGAGTGTTTTTAAAAACTGTTTTCATTAAATTTATTCTTTATTTTGTTACCAGTTATGATATATCTTCTAAATTGCTATATAACTAGTTTCATCATCTTTATGTCCTTGGAATTAATATTTGTCGCTTATACAACTCAGTAGTGGCGCAGCATGCATAAGCGGCGCACAAAGCATAACATTTTTTCGCTACTCTAATAACAAATGACGTTAAAAAGCGAAATAAATATGTTACTATTTTGTCTTCGTGGTGATATATGCCAATTTTTAAAGCCAAATATGGTGAGGGGACGAAGAAATAATACCATGTCCCAGCCGCCATTGATGGCTACTGGGGGCGATAAAAAAATCACGTAATGCCCGAGAACCACTTGCCCGTCGCTACGCCACTCACACTGGCTGTTATCCACGGACAGAGGTGGTGTGAATAACGTATTTTCTCCAATAAAATACTTTGAGGGGAAAATTTAACTCGAAAGAGGGGAGGGGGGGGGATCGAATATACCAATAAGATAATTTTTAGAATAACTAATCTTCCTTTGTTAAAATAAGCATGCCTATTAATGGCAATTGCAACTGAATATTTTCACATGAATATACAAGAATTGGAAATTTAATTGTGGTAACCATATTATTACAGCCAACATATCAATGGTACTAGCTTGAAAGGTTTTTGGTCCTTCGATGTATTCACCAAAGTTGTGTGCAACTTGTTTCCAGCGATGTGGAAGTTGTAGAATACCTGAAGCAGTACCAGCTCTGTTGATGGTTCGGATGGAACTGTCTATCGCATTAAGAATCTCTAGAACAGTTCGATAGCGACTACCATGAGGTGGTTCCTTATCCTTTGAAATCAAATCTTATTCTTAGGGGCTTAAATCCGGGTAGAACAACTCCCAGCCCCAGCGAGGCGAAAAAAATCAATATGTCATAAGTATCTACCGAACTGTTCCAGTGATTCTTGAAGAGACAGACCACTCTATCCGAACCATCAACAGAACTGGTGGTTTGCTAGGACTTACAGATCGCTGGAAACAAGTTGATACAATGCTGGTGACTGCATCGAAGGTCTACAAATGTTTCAAGTTAGTATCAATGTTGCATCGCCTGTAATAATATGATTGCTTCTATTAAATTTACAACCCTCGTAATATTGTTTTCAAGAGAGTATAATTTTTACTGACTCTTCAGTTCAGGCCGTTAACGGCGCTTTATTTACAAGTGGTCATTAAAGGCGGCCTGTTTAGCTAAAAGTAAGCAAGAAAGGTTGACAGCGTTTTGTATTCAATACCTGATAACATTTTTGTGACTGGAGTTACAAATGTCGCTATTTAACCAAATGCGTATTTTCAATACATTTTCAACAATAAGGATAAACGAAAATTACTTACCATACAAGAGTAGCCGGAGTGGAGTGTGGGCGAAGTAAAGAATGACTTTGCTTTGGACCTACAGAAATTGAAATTGAAAAGTTATTTAATCATATTATGTTCGATCATTGATACATTCCACTTAAGTATGGGATACCGTATTGAAAAGGAAGTTTTTTGAAGTTAAACTCTATATATTTTTTTCACTACAGCATTCATATTTACGGAGTTCTATAGAAAATTAGCGGAAACTGAAGCTGAGAACCGTAATAGATGATATTAGAATGCATAGCTCATTTTTTTTTTCTCTAGTGGAGGTGATACTAAATGGTGTAACCACTTTGTACTTCATTTCTCATTTTAAGTAATTTCATGTCTGAAAGCTCTTGACTTTTTAACACCATTTTTTTGTAAACATCTGATATTACACTGGTGTAAAAAATTAAGGAAAATTTCGTAAAATGAGAGAAATTTGCAATTAATACGAAAACTATGCTTCGAAATCAGTTCTGGCGAATCGTGTGACATTTAATCGAGTATCATACAAATTTTTCAGTGAAGATTCGGTCACGAGGGCAATTAGGGGGGTCACCAGAAAGGGATGAAGGCGAAAATGGAGTTTGACCCATCCTGTTTCACAGAAAGCTGATAACGAGATGTAACTTTTATCGAAGGTTATGGTTTAATGTGCATAATATTTACACGCATTTTCGTAAGCATAGCACAAATATTTGGGAAGATATAAATGTTTCTTTAAAAAATCCCAAATTTTTACGCATGTGTTTTGATTATAACATGCGGAGTTTTCATTCAAATTATTCGAAATTTGCAGAACACTTGACAATATGTTACAGAAGTATTGTATTAAACTTTGAAGTAAATACGTTGAATATTACAGGAAATATGAGTGTTTGTACTAAATAATGTTTTACTGCGCATGTGCGAGACGCAGCGGAATTTTTCTTTCATAACTTCAAAGCCAGATATATAGAGCAGCTTAAAAAAAATTCCAGTTGAATCCCGCATAAATTCAGAAACCTGTTGGCATTTCAGTGAGGTGAATTTAAATTTCCCTTTGAGAGAAGCTAAGTGATGAGGGTTCTTGTACAAACTAATATTTTTTAAATTTGAATCTTCTAACAGTAACATTGATTTTAGGAAAATTGAATATCATGAATACCACCATCATGTACACTTATAAATTAAATACATTATTTAAATTTCATTTCTTCGAATACCATTCGAATATTCAAGTTTAGAAAATATCAGTTTGTGCAAGAACCCTCATCATTTAGCTTCTCTTCAAGAGAAATTGAAATTCACCTCACTGAAATGCCGATATCCGCCTGAATTTTAATGGGATTCAACTGGAATTTTTTTTAAGTTGCTCTATATATCTGGATTTGAATTCATGAAAGAAAAATTCCGCTGCGTCTCGCACATGAGCAGTAAAAAAAGTATTTAGTACAAACACTCATATTTCCTCTAATATTCAACGTATTTACTTGAGATTTTAATACAATACTTCTGAAACATATTGTCGAGTGTTCTGCAAATTTCGAATAATTTGAATGAAAACTCTGCATGTTATCAGCAAAACACATGTGGAAAAATTTGGGATTTTTAAAGAAAGCCTTTATCTTTCCCCGAATATTTGTGCTGTGTTTATGAAAATACATTTAAATATTATGCACATCAAAAATAACAATTGATAAAAGTTGCATCTCGTTATCAGCTTTCTGTGAAATAGGATGGGTGAAGCTCCATTTTCTCCTTCATCCCTTTCTGGTGGCCCCCTAATTGCCCTCGTGACCGACTCTTCACTTCAAAATGTGTATGATACTCGATTGAATGTCACACAATTCCCCAGAACTGATTTCGAAGCATAGTTTTCGTATTAATTGCAAATTTCTCGCATTTTACGGAATTTTACTTAATTTTTTACACCAGTGTATAATATCCATCTTTAATGCTTTGTAAGAGGAACATTGGACAAGAAAATAATAATATAAATCAGATTTTAAATTTTAAAATGATATTTTAAAGTTAGTTTTAACTATTTAGCGCGGATTACCACCCTCTATTCTAGTGATAAGTGGGTGCTGCTGTCTAACGACTGAGTTTTAAATTTGCTCATTTTGAATTATTTAATATAATGGAATCAATCCCTTTGACGTCGGTCACTGGACAAACATAATTGCTTTTGTCGTGTTAGAACAGACGGCACTTTGTCTTACGCTGCAAGATGCGCTTATGGAGTCCAAAATTAAATTGACACACTGTATCACACGTATCAAATCAGCATGAATTGACGCCATTTGTTGTTTTTTACAGATCTTCAGTTTTTTTTTTGTTTTTTGTTCTAGAATATCATAAATCTATGATTTTTTAACGATATTTGAATCTAAGGGAAAGGTAAAAGATTAAATGTGGAATGTAGTTATGCCAAAGAAGCCAACTTACCGCTGAGGAGATCTCTGGAGCTCTCTGGCCACGCATCTAAAAAATTAAAACTTCCATCAAAGCAAAGTATATAATCTGACATTTAGCCAAAATAAAGAGCTGTCTAAGAGAAACTAAAATCAGAAAACAGCAATATACAGGGCAATTCAAAGCAATTGCCCAAATTACATACGGTTATAACTTCCTTATAAACCATGATAGAAGAAAAAGATTGAGCTTATACAGAAGGAAGGTTAAAATGTTGTCTGTATATGTAATATTTGCCTTATGTGACTTCCCTTGGTCATTCGGGCAACATCCATGCAGCATTTCACGTCAGACTCTCAAACATATTCGCAGCCAGTGGCGTAGCTACCTGGGGGCAAGGATGGTATATATGTCCCAGGCGCCAGTTTTAGGGGCGCCACGGAGAAAAAACATTATTGCGTTTATGTCATTTTTTAAAAGCAAAATACAATGAGAGGGCTTAAAAATAGTACCATGCCCGGGACGCTATTTACACTTGCTAAGCCACTGATGACGACTGATGTAAAAAAAAAAAAAAACATATTATTCCTCGGGCTTCACTTACCTTCGTTACGCCACTAGCAATGTTGCCAAAACGCTAATGCATTGATGCTACTTTTTAAAGTCATATAGGATGAGGGGAAAAATACTATGTTCCGGGCGCCGTTTACACTAGTTAAACCTCTGATGAGGATGAGGGGGGGGGCGAAAAAATTATATTGGATCCCGGGCGCCACTCATCCTCGTTACGCCACTGTTCTCAGCCATTGATAGTCACATGTAGAACCTACATGTGGCTATCTAAATCTTCTAAAATTACTTTACGTGTCTTAATTACGTTGGAATATGCCGTGCACTCTGTCCTAAATCCTCCTATTTGTGTAACAGTGAACGAACTGAAGGTACGCATAGAGAATGCTTAATATAATGTTACCGCTTGGATGTTGCTTATGTAACCAAGGATACTCACAATGAGCCATTATTACTCAAGCAAGCTAAATTTTATATTGTGTTCCAATTATTTCTTCCTATAATTTTTTACAGGGAAGTTTTAGCCATTTGTAATCAGTACAAATGTTTTGAATTACCCTGTATTAAAATAGTGCATTGTAATCGAGAACGCAAGAATTTACAAAGTTTCAAAACTCTAGCACATTCGGAAATGAGCGAAAAATAAGTTACAAAACTCTATGCATGACAATGCAAACATGAAGCAATTCAAGTTAAATAAAAGTTTGCAAAAAAGTAAGAATTTTAAGACGCCTTATGTTAATTCAAAAACAGAATGAAACAAAGAAAAAAAGTTTATCAAAACATTAATAAAAAAACTGGATTGTCAGGAGTAAGGTTCATCGTCTCTGGAAACCTTAAAGAAACGGAAAAAAAAAAAAAACCACCACTCGATTGTCAGGAGTGGGGTTCGAACCCACGCTCTCTTTCGAGAACCAGAGCTTAAATCTGGCGCCTTAGACCGCTCGGCCATCCTGACTACGGTCGTGAGGATCTCTGTTTTGTTAACTGTGAAAACAAAAGTAAATAACGTGATGAAAGTGAATATTTTGTAATGCCTTTTCAGGTGCTTTCGCTATTTTGTCCTCAATATTTCTTCACCTGTAGAAATCGGAAGACAAGAGAGAAGTAGAAAAATCTGCGATGACGTAAAATTTGTGATGAAAATCATTTTCACTCTACTTTGCCATTTGTTAACCGGCAATTGTTACGAATTACCTTGTATAATTTTTTTCATTTAGGATTATAATTTAAGAATTATTTAAATATTAAATATAAAAATGAATAGCTATGGCTGTACGGCTATAGGCATTTTTTAGGAAATATTTAAATTTGGAAGCTTAAGTTAGTTTTGGATGCATAGAAGAAGCTATGTTTCAATAAAATATAACGTAATATACAGCTATTAAATACTTTCAAATCTGGAACACTAAATAATTTTTTAAAAAATCTTCAATTCAGATATTTTTTCAAAATTCTCTGTTGGCAAATCTACAGTAGAATAAATTTAGTGCGGTATTCTTTGTTTGGATGCACGTATGAATACAACAATAAAAGACCATATTTAATATTTGACTACAGAAATCATGAAAACAACTCAAGTAACAGTTATGATACGGTAAAATTAGTTAAATAAATTTATATGGTAAAATTAGTTAATCCTTACCATTTGCTAAGAATGCACATTCTTGTAAAAACTATGCGTAACTGAATTAAAACAGAAGAACAATAAGCAGCATACAAAAAGAGAGATATTGCTATATACGAGAATTTTTAACAAAAAATTTAAATGTATTAAAATTAGTGTTTTTAAGTGTGTTATCTAACCACCACCTTAAATTGAAATTCTTCTAGGCTATTTAATCTTGTATTTCAATGCTATTGATATATGTTTACTAAATTTATTTTTTTAATAACAAAATTTATAGATGTCTAACTAAGTTTTTCTGCTACTTTTAGGTTGAAATATGTAAAACGAAAAATCGGTATGTTTCAAATCCCAACAATGTAGAATCGTAATATGTTGTATTATTTGTGATTTGGTATGCAGGTATACATTTTTGATAAACAATGTATTCATTTGTATATTGTTCCGTATCATCCATTTATTGTCTCTCTTACGCTAAAAGCCGAACTTTTAATTTGATACTATGAATTCCTAACTTGAGTTTTGTTCTGAATTTACGAATCCCGCACATTTTTTAAATTCAAGTCTCAGCCCTCGAATCTGAGAAATTATGTATGAATAAGGATTATTTCGATGCATAAATGTGCTGATATGACATAGTCGGTTTCATTAATTTAAGAAAAACCACTAACGACGAAATTCCCCCACCCTTCTCCGCCTTCCTTTCAATCAACAGCTTTTTTTACATATATAATTTTCGACGAAAGAAATGAGTATAAGAGAAGTCTTAGCTGCAAGAAATGTTCACATTGATTAACTGAATATCTCCTAAAACAATAAATCAATCATTTTCCTACTAGAATAATGATATGTGCTTTATTGGTCATACGGAATCTGTCCATGTATAAAGATATAAAAGTAAATTTACCATCTTCAGTTGAATATTTATATAGAAGTTGGTGAACGAAGAAGATAGGGAGAGAAACACCCAGTTAGAAAAAAAAGGCAGAGTTAATTAAACTCTAAAATAATTGCAATATACTATTAGATTAGAGCTTTCTAAGCTAATTAATGTGTTGCTTGGAAGCTATTTTGTATAATTTGAAGCCAATTTTTTGCAAACAGCAAGATAATTTTATAAGATTCTGCTCAGATCAAATTATATCGTCCGCAATTTATGGCTAATATTAAAATCTGCCTAATAGTGCCAATGAACCTTTAACGCTCAGACCAAAAATCATATCTACGCAAGTGTATTATGCCTGTTTAAAAAAATTACCTGATGACAAAGACAGCCAAACATGCACAATATTATTAGCCTAATACATTAAGAATATCGAGGACCACCCGATCTGGTAAGGTATACCACGCCAAGGAGAACGGGTTCGATTCGCGGGGAAGGCTTCCACCATCAGGTGACTCGAAATGGGGAAGTGTATCTCCTTCGTAGATAGTGTAACCTATATACAGGGTGTCCCAAAAAAGTGGAACAAGCATTTATTTCCTTAAATATTGCACCTAGACATATACTTCTAATTACAAAGTTTCATCAAATAAGGTAGGAATTTGTGTGAAGACACTTTGGCATCTGTGGAAGTTGAAAATAAAAAGTTAAGAAAATTAAATTTTTATACAGTCCCCATAGAGCAAAAGTGTCAATAAGTGAAATGTTACTCTTACACTCATCTGTGCATAAACTGAGTTTCACGATTCTATCTGCAAAACTTCTAGAGATATATTAATTTTTAAATTTAAAGGGGCTGACAAATTTATATGAAGATGTTAATTGCAGAAATGCAATTTTATTCAACATAGAAAAACTGCTAAATGCAAATATATGTCTAGTAATACATCATCTAATCATCATGGATTGCAAAAATGTTCTAATGAAGCTTATTGTTACTCAGTTTCATTGGTAGATAGTTCCAACTATCGACTTGATAAAGAATGGGACAACTTGAGTAAATAAAATTTAACATAACACAGCAAAATAGCCTACTATCGGACAAGAATATTAAATTATTTGCTCTCAGCGTTGTGCGTATTATTAAGTTTTACCTAAAGGCAGTGACGAGTCGTCTTTTAGGGCTGCAGAGTTGCAGAGATCACTAAAATTATTTTAAAAATTCGTATTTTCGTTTTTATTCTGATTTGCTTACTTCTCCACTCTGAGAGTTCGATCATCAACGAGAAAAGATATAAATGAGAAAAGAATACAAAAATAAATGAAAAAGTAAGACAGGCATAGGATGGGGCTGCAAAACAAACAGTTTTGGAAAGCACGAAAATTCACTCATGGAGTACAACTAAGTGACGTAATGAGAATAAAGGCGAATCTATCTTTCTATCTTTGAACTTAGCCAGAACAGAATTTTCGAATATTCCCGTTTGGCGCTAGGTCAATTAGCGCCCTCCCCCCCCCTTCAATTTCACCCAAGGTTCGCCTTCGCGTTCTTGATTTGTTCTTCGATTTCTCTTTCATTAGCGGTTTTTTTTAAATTTCGGACTCACTTTCATGTTGCCTTAATCGGAAAGTGACTAGTTACTACGTATCCGTTTTCTGTTGTTAATTCACTCACCGAAAAAAGATGCGACTGTAATTTTCTAAAATAGAATTCAGATAATTACAAAAACAAATTTCGATTATTTGAAGGTAAAGCTATTTTTGAAAAATTGTATTTCAATTGTATTGTAGAAATATTTTTATAGCACTACTTGTTTCTGAGCAGATGATCCATCACTGCTAATATATTACCATGAATATTTTTCGAAGGCTCACAAAGTGAAATAATTTTGTAAATACTTCAATTAATGCATTATTTAACTATTTTTTTAAATTTAAAAAGAGTTAAGAAATACATTGTTATTTCCTGATTCCGTCCTTTTACTAACTTATTGAAATATGTATATTATCCCTCAAATGTACGTCGAAAGACTGGATCAAACAGCAGTGAGATGTATGGAAAAGTGGTTTAAGTCAATAAATTTGTCATCTTATATCTCTGTAAGTTTTGCAGATAGAAGCGTGCAACTTTGCATGTAAATAGATGAATGCAAGAAAAACATTTTAATAATTGGCATTTTCGTACTAGGGGTCGTATAAAAATTAAAATTTGTAAACTTTTTATTATCAATCCCCTCAGAAGTTGAAGTACTTTCATACAAATTCGCACCGTATTTGATGAAACTTTGTAATTGGAAGTATATGTCTAGGATCAATATTTAAGGAAATAAACACTTGTTCCACTTTTTTGGGACACCCTGTATATATAAAGCGCTAACGTACATGGCACAGAAAAAAGTTTCTCTTTTGACGATGGCAACGATCGGTTGGTTTACAAAACAAAACAGGTAGCCATGTTAGGCATAACTTTATAGGCATACACTGCTGCTATATTCGTTCTGGTGTAAAACAAACTTTTCTCGAAAAAGAAAATGAGTTTACGACGTCGAGTTCACAATATTTCTTACAATATAATGAAACTTTGGATGAAATTATTTAAAAGAGATCAGTTAGAAATGAAGCAGATGGGCTTAGGCGAGCCAAAGAACGTTCAGATCAATGTAAAAATAGTTTTAAGTCAGCGTGTTAAATTCGCAAATTGAGGTGAATACCATGGACTTACTATTGTGAACATAGTATATTGGATACTATTCCGTTATATGCACATCACTTGGTACTTTTTTTTCTGTCTTGGCGAATTTTCTTTGAGCGCAGAATCGCCAGCTTGGCTCAATTTCTTTCCTGAGGATAGTTTACGCGCGCTTTACTTTTGGCGAGCTGAAGCATCAGAAGCCAAAATGTGCTAATCTGGCCGAAAATGCATGGTGTGCATATACGGAGCGCAGATGCTGGGAGAGGGATTAGCTAGTATAATAAATTCCTCTTACTTTCTGTGCTCGATTCACATTTTGCAATAACATAATCAGTTTCAAAGATCAATTCAACTGTCCGATGCGTGCTCATTTCAGATGACTGAACTACCTGATCAATATTTATATTTGTAAATCATTACTCTTTGGTTTCTTGCATATCTATCATTAGTGACGGCTATTAGAAATTAATTGCAAATAAATTATGAATTGCAGCATGAAAACTTTATGTTAGTTAACTCAGACGTGTAGCTGAACAGATCAAATTTGATGAACAAGGACAAGATTATTATTTCACATTTGAGTTTGGCTTAATTACAGGTTTTATTTATTTATATGGTATTTATTATTCAAATTCTTTCTCTCCTATAATTGTGCTCATAAAATGTAAACAAAGATAACTCTAATGTTTCATTTTAACTAATCGACTATATAATTTACTCTTCATATTTTGACTGTCATAAATAAATTAAATGACATTAGTTTTAAATTTTTTCTAACTATATTCCTTATTATTTACTTTTTGTATTTTACTTATGCACTTATCACTTTTTAGTCTTTTTTTAACAAATGTTTTTTAAAATCAACTCGATAAAGATGAAATATTTCCAAATTTTATCTTTCTATATATTACCGTATGTGTGGAACATCATAGCCAATCTTGGCTCTTACGCTAGAAAAGCCAACACACCACCAGCACCAATCAAATTCTCTCGTATCTAGTTTAATAGATATTTTAAAGATCTTTTCTTAGTACCTATAGCTTCAAAAAGTAATATAATGTCCGCTGGACCTTGTATCCATTGCATGAAAGGAAGTACAGCTGATGATGGTCAATTATAAAGGTGGATTTCTGCCGCTGAAAATGACACTAGTATAATTTATTTAATCAGCTAAATGTAAGCCAAATTGACGTTTTGTCACATAAAAATGAGACATTTATAACATCTCTGTGAAGTTAAGTGCGCTTCATAGGTGCCTGAGGCGTATCGATTGTTACTAAATTTAACTCCACCAGTTACAATTGGCCTTCGCTGCCCTTTAGTTATTCATTAACTTTACTAAATGCAGCTGAAAATAGAAATCGTGCTATTACTGTTAATTTCATTTTCTCTACTGTAATTCCCGCTTTAAAGAATTTTGCAGAAAACCTTTAAATGGAGATTTGCTCTGCTTTTTAATTAAATAATACATTCCATTATGCGAATATATAGCTATAGCGATTCGTAGAGGAAATATGGAAACAAAAACATTCAGTTTCACGTGGGTTTTGTCTTCATAATTAATTGCTACTTGAATATTTTTATTATGTTATTTTAAAATTCACTTCATGTTATAAAAAGAGTTTAAAGTTGGACCTGAATGCGTTATGGAACTTTTATTAGAAAGTTAAGATGAGTTGAGAAGTAAATATTGTTTTGAATTGGTGGCGGGGACTTTTGGAATTTCGAGATTTCTTGGATAAGTAGTTCGACCGTATTTCTTTCTCTTATCAAATAAAAAAGAAAAAAATAGTAAAAAAAGTTTCTGATTAAGATCAAATTGCTTTATATTTATAAAACAGGAAAACAGCAACAAAAACTTCATATATTAATTCTCTGACTTTATCCCGAGATTTTCGCGGGTTGGAATCAAGTCTATTTTCTGTTGCATTCAGCGATTTTCACATATTAATGGATTTACTTAGTACTTTTATAGCATTGGATCATATTATGCTAATAAAGCTTTGCATATAAATAACAAATAGCTTGGCTTAACGGTATTTGAATACGTTTGCAAACGTTGCATCTAAATAGTGATTTTAAAAAATTTCACGGTCAGAGAGTTGAAATTACTCTGAATTCAAAAAAGACAAATACGAAGTATACTATGAAAAGGAACGTAACGATGTGTTAATAACATTACATATTTTTTTAAATATACTTTAAGTTTCCAACAATATTTGAAAAAGTGGATTATAATGAATGAACTCTTTAGGAAATTGTAGGGAATTTTTGTGTTACAGATCTACTCTCAAAGACAAATATATCCATGTAAGATATAGAGCTAATTTTGGGATGCTGACAATAGCATCCAGTCTTTGCATTGATATTTTATCTGGTAATAGATTTTCATTCTTTATTCAGAACATTCAGAAACTTCAGATATTTTAGGAAAAAGTAGAGAAATTTTTACTGGTATATAAATATACGCTGGTTTGCTTTTTCTGCTATATCATTGATTTATTTATAAACCATTCAAAATACTGAATGAACAAAATTTCTCCCTGCAACACTAATATCTGCATACAGAAAAAAAGTCAATATGTAAATATTAAGTGGCCAGTATTTTTTCCCCTAAAAATAAAATCTTTTCGCATAGCATAAAATGGTTTCGAAAAAAACTACTGAATAACATTATGTTTCTTTGCAATGATATCTTTCCCAATTTTGAATGTGATAAATTGAAACTATATTTAATATTTTGATATTAGAAAAATTACTATCGTAGAATTTTCCATTTTGCACTGTAAAAGTGTGGGCTCATTTTAATTGTCGTGGTATTTAGAGCTTTTTAAACTTTTTACTCTCGCGAACCCTTTTAGAGCGTAAAAAAAAATTTGTGACTTCATTTTCTTCCAAAAAGGCGCCTCCCAGATTAGAAAAATAAATAAGATAATGAAGCACGAATAAATGATAAATTAAAATAACTATTCCGAAAATTCTAATGCAAAAATCGAAAGAAGATTTTCTGTAACTATTTTTCGTTAAAAAGTATTTAGAAATTTGGAAGTTGGCAGCAGGAAAGATTTCACTCCCCTATGAGTGTCCCCTATAAGCGACTACATAAGGGACAGTGTAATTGGTGGAGTTCATAAAAAGAATCGTTGTTGTAATATTGTGTAATTCAAAACTAGCGTGTAGTCCTGATATTGCCATAGAGAAGTAGTTATGACTCACATGGACGATTTTTTTGGGAAGGCATAATCGACTGGTTAGAATATGGCCGGATTCAGATGGAAGTTTCCCAAGAACTGGGAACCGCACAGACTGTCGTATATAGGCTGTGGCAACAGTTCCAAAAGAATGGAAACATAAGAAGACACTTCAGTATAAGTCTTCCCCGGATTATAACGCCGCAAGACGACAGGTATTTGGCCGTAACTGCCTAAAGAAACAGGCAAAGTACTGCAGCAGACCTGTCCCGACAGCATCCTTGGGTACACATAGGTTCGAGGCAAACCGTGTACAGTAGGTTGGGAGAGTATGGCTTGTATGCCAGAAGGCCTGTCAGATGTGTTCCACTCACAGCAGCTCACTGCCCAGGCTGGTTAGCCTGGTGCAGAGAACATGTTAACTGGACACTAGAACTGCGGGCCTGTATATTGCTTGCTGGTTTAATCCAGGTTTTCTTTGAAATCTGATTAATGTTGTATATTCATATGGGGAGCTCCAGTAACCAATTACCCCCTCCCCTACAGAAATGTCCCTGAGCATCAAAATAACGGTGACATTGGGCTGCTGGTTTGAGGTGGTATTATTCTAGGTTCTGATCTCCATGTGTCCAACGCGGAATCATGAAAAGCAG
The DNA here is from genome assembly GCA_013235015.1 of Araneus ventricosus. Lineage (NCBI taxonomy): Eukaryota > Metazoa > Arthropoda > Arachnida > Araneae > Araneidae > Araneus > Araneus ventricosus. The sequence goes on from BGPR01001551.1 coordinate 104,887, forward strand.
ACTTATGGGGTTATCATTCTGCAACAACATATTCGTCTGTCCAGAGGTGCAATGGGCACAAATTCAGTAGTGTAGCGACCAAGGGGGGTATAGATGCCCCGGGCGCCAGTTTTAAATGGCGCCATGGAGGTAAATCATTAATTTTTAAGCAAAATATGATAAGGGTGCGCAAAAATAATACCATACCATTGGCGTCATTTACGCTTATTATGCCACTGATGACGACTAAGATAAAAAAAAAATCGTAATATTTTTAGATTGTCACTTACTCTCACTACGACACTGACCATGGTAACAAGACTTTAATGAGCTTATGTCACTTTTGAAAGTCAAATACGATGAAGGGGCGAAAAAATACCATATCCCGGGCGCCATTTACACAAGCTAAATCACTGGTGATGACAGGGAGGGGCGAAAATCATATTATGACCCGGCTATTTCTTTTCCTAGCTACGCCACTACGCAAATTTTGTCTTTATAGATAAGAATGCCAGTCCCCACCGTGCAACCATCGTGGACGAATACTTTGAAGAAAAGGATAATGCCCTTTTGAGTGGCCTACTTTATCACCCGATTTCAACCCGGTTGAAAAGTTATGGGACATGTTCGGATGACGGATTGCAGCACGTCATCCTCCCCCTAGGCATATTCCAGAACTTCGTATAGCACTGATTCAAGAATGGGACGGCCTACCGCAAAAAAGATGGATAGTTTAGTGCTCAGCATGTCCAGATATTGTACTGACTGTCTTGCCTTACAACACATAGCAAGAATACAGCCCATTAATTCTAATAAAAACCATAAGGTATTAGTTTTTCTAGACGAGACATGTATTCTCCCTTTGCTGCATGGAGCATTTCCCTTATTTTATTGGGTACTGTGGAAAGTTTTGTTCTGTTCTTTCTTTGCATTAAACTGGCTTTATGTTTATAGCAATTTATTTATTTTTTTGTGTCTTTTCGGTTTAATTCGCACAAACTGTCATCTTCCTTATTTTATGGACATGAGTGTAGTTAGTAAAAAAGTAAATCTACGAAACCAAAGCAGAATATCACAGAAAAGAAAGAGTAAGAAGTTTAAAGTGAACATACCCAAGAGAAGTCTTTGTCATAAATTTAAGGAAGGAGAACGACAACTAAACGTTCAGCGAAAATTAAGCTTAATGAAGGAAGATAGCATCTGCTGAAATACTGCAGCTTTAAGATTGTGTAGGATGTGTAAGATGCATGAAAAAATCACTGAATAGTTTCAGAAAAAAACACCCTAGTAAATTTAAGGCAGAACATTGGAATTCGAAGCATTTTTCATCGTATTGAGTAAATAAAAGGATTAAAATCCTCATTTGCCGGATCCGAAAGTGATTAATTGAGAAGCCTTTCGAGCGATTAAAAATACTTTACCAGCATTGTATATGTGTGCATACATACATTGTTCTTGTTTATTTTTATACAGTATTCTTTTATTGGCCTGCAGAAGACACCTTTGTACTAAGAGTTTTATTCTTACTTGTAAGTAAATATTAAAAAAATAATAAATTAAATAAAACTTTTTTACATTATTGAAAATTCCACAGAATTATTTGCATCAAAATATAGACTATTCCCATCCTATCTTGAAGATAAAATTATCGTATCAGATGCTATAGGGTTTTGGTTCCACAGTCCGATCAAAACAATTGCCCCGGATAAAAAAAAATTAAAGTAAAAAAATGTTTAAAAATGTGAATTGGAAGAAAGGATCGAGATTAAAAGAATTTAAAGAATACTCAGAATATTTAAGAGGTAAAATATGCAATTTGTTATGACATTTATAGCTGATTATTACTATTTTCTGTGTACCCCCCTAGTGACCTCCGCTGCCATGGCTTCAGACGTTTTTGAAAAGGAAACTTTTTAGATTGAACGAAGAACTGTTTCTTTTACAAAAGTTTCTACTAAGCTTCTACTACTTTTTTGCAGCAGATTATATATTTCATTCACATTTATTTCACACCTTTAAATACCTTTTAAAGCATTAATATACCAAAAAATATATTACATTAAAAAATAATTTGTTTGAAGTCCACCCAATCGTCAAAAATCAAGCCTTTGCAAGACTCTAAGATCTACAACTTAATCAAATTGGCAAAAATTCTTGTTATTACGAAGACCACTTTTCTCGATAGATGATTTCACAACTAACGATTATACGCTTCAAATTATTGTCTGTCACTAGAACAGGCACAGACAGGGATGTCTACGATGTAACTACCGTCCTAGAAATGGGTACTGTACCATTTAACTTGGGGGGGGGGGGGGGGTATAGTGGAAACTTTTTACTGTCATTAAGTATGCCAGTAATGGATGAAGTTATTGTAAGTGCACCCAGGGAAAATAACCAAAGCCTGTTCCTATGGTAGCTGACAAGTGGCAAGTTTCGCTGCATCTCGTGAGGGAGGCGGCACATTAGTTGTGCATTTCATTTCTATGGACAAAATTTGGGATAAATTCATAGAGTAAATAAGAACCACGGATTCGAAGATTATTGAAAAGTAAGAACAAATTTTGGGAAAGTGAGAAGAACACTGACTAGTACAAGAGGACATAAGAGTTTCAGCGTTGTCAGTGGCGGCTTGTCCACTGGTGCTGCTGAGATTCAGCACCTTCTGCAATTATTTTAAAATTTTATTTATCCTTTTCCGTTATATATGTTGACATGTCCTTACTGTGATTTGGATGATCTTATGCAGTTAAAAATAGAATTATTTTCTTCAATCGCATCTTATAACCACAATTTATTGATGAAAATCTATCATCATTCCTCGATATTGCAACTCAAATCGCAAGAACGCTTAAAGCTGTTTCTCGATGCAGCTTAGATTCAAGAATCGGTTAGTGCGTATATCGAAATGCCGTATAAATAAGGTTGGGGGAGGTAAAAAAACAATGTTATTGGAACTTCTCAGCTAAGCAGCCTATTCCCACTCAGAGGGAAATTCCGAAATTGGTATTCTTCCAATCTTTCCTATTTTGTTCCACCTCCTCCTCTTAAAGATTTGTCCGACTTCCTGTTTACTAAGAATTAATTAACGAGTTTCTTTATTTCTCTAACTATAAGTCAATTATTCCTACAGATAATTTTAACTATTTTACACAGAGAAAAATAAATAAATTTTGAAGCACAATTTTAAACCAAAGCTCCTACGTTAATTGGGAACAGAACATAATAAACAGATATTAAAACCTGCTTATTTAATACTTTTAAAATAAATAAAATTTAAATTCTGACATCGCATGCAAAAAATTTAGGTTAAAAGATATTGAAAGGAAATTTTTTTAAATATTTTTTTTCAGCACTGCCCTTTACTGAGTTGATAAGCCACTACTCGTAATTGCTTATCATTCTATGGCTCACTCGGTTAAAAATATTTATTTTTTCGGACAGATATTTCAAGTGCTCATCTCGGGAACTGTCTTATAAAAGAAGTTCGAGGTTCTCTGATCGGAAGGAATGACGATGAATTGCAAGTATAAAATGGTCAAAACAAATTTTTAATTGAAAGAAACCGAAGAAATATCTAAGCATGCAATAAATGTATGAAGTCGAAAGTAATGAATGATGCTTAAAGAGCAGTAGTTTAATATTTATCATTGTACCCAAGTGTTAAAGTAACATTTTTACTTGAAAGAAAGAATCCTTGCCATTTTTGCAAGTTTTACGAAAATAAATCATATCAGGAAAAAAACCCACTTGTTTTTTTAAAAAATTCTATAATTGCTTTAAAATATTACTGTTACTGATCAAGGGCCCTGAAAAGAGTCGTGATAAATGTTTGAAACAACAGCATGCAATTTTAAAAAGTAACCCTGTTTCAATAACAAATGTGCACTGAAGCAATAAAAATTTATTTTAATGTTCTCGCAATCTATAGCTTTTGCGTGCAACGTTTCGTTTATCTGTTTTACATTCTCACGAAATGCTCGATTAATTTGTTATTGGTGTATTGATCATATAACTTTGAAGAACGTATATATACACAAGTATCTTTCTTTTTGTCCATACATTAATGATATCCAAAATTATAAGACTTTTCACTTTTGTACTGTGTACCCCCCAATACGACATCAATGAAAATAAAAAATAAAATTTCTTTCATATCAATAGCCAGTAATTTGAATTTGAAAAATGAAATGAATGTATCACAAGAAAGAAAGGGCGGTGTTGCCACCACGGTTACTGTTAGTATGTTAATAACTTGAGTTATACCAAAAAATAAAGTTTGCCTAATGTCGATTATTATAGAAATAATGTCGTAATATTTCTTTCAAATTTTTGTTAAGATGCGCCGGAAGTGTAATTTTCGTTACGTCGAATGCGCACTCATTAATTGCGCCAAGAATGAGCTATGCTCAGTTTCTATGACAACAGCCAAAGCATTCTAGCGTCATAAAAATTTAATGTTTGAGACACTCCCCATGATTTTTTTTCTTTTTGCAAAAGTCAGATTTATCTGTGATACCTTATATAAAAAGAGCAGGGATTGCAAAGATGTGTAAGATACACGATTTAAAGATAAGTTTGAATTAGAATACGGCTGGTTTTTTATCTTTTTGCTTTTGATATATTTGCGCTTTAGTTTGTTATGCTAATAAGCTTAATTAATTTGAACTAACTAAGAACAAGATTTTCAGGGATTTCTTATCCGAATTTTGCGTGGAAATTTCTGCATTTTTTCTGCGACACTCCCGATCGCAGTTTTTCAATGATGAGTACATTTGGACACGCGATTACACCAGCTAAGAAATATTCAAATCTAAAAATAACTGACAACATAAAAATAACTTAAGAAGTTCGCGTCAAGCAATTGACAAAATACAACCAATTAAATTTCTCAATGCATAGAATGCGATAACGAAACTCACGAATTTCAGAACGCTACCAGAGATACAAATGTATTCGCTATAACAGGGCGCAAATTTAAAATGATAGCGTGCACTTTGTAATTGATGATAATTGTTTAGAAGTAGAGGGTAACGCATGTAATAGCGCAAAATGTCTAATGAAATGAAAAGGGGCCACTTTTTTTACCATCATCTCTTTTCTTCTCAGTATTACTTGCTTTTTTTAGGTAATTTTTCCATATCATTTGTTACACGAGTCAAAGGAGCTAAACAATTACGTGAGATTTTCCACTAAGCTCAAAATGCACACTGCGTACTCCCAAAACTGGCGCTGTTTCTGTAAAAAGCCTTCTGGATTTAAAAAAAAAAAATATTTGGATTTATTAAGCAATAAAAAGTTGAATGCGATAAGAAAAAAAAAGACGTTTCGTCAGCGGGAAAGATTTATGATAATCTATTTTTTATATAATATTTTCTGCACAAAGATTAGTCATTAGCTAAAAAACGTTGGCTTCCCGGACTATCGCATAATCAAAAACAAAGAAACACAAAAATTGAATGGAAGCTCAGAACAATAAGATCAAATTAATGACCATTGTATCAGATTAGTTAAATACACTGGAATAAAAAAACATTAGAGTAAAATACACAATATTATTCCAACTTCTCCATTTCTATTCACTTTTGAATGAGCAAGCCTCAAGTGACTTGGAATGCCATTCATCCCCCCCCCGTATCCATGGAAACGCCACTCTTTTCATGTAGAACCCCTAACTGCTTGAATTTTTAATAACGGCTTTCAAGTTAAATCTACACGTTCCCATAGACGATGCATGAACTTTATTTTAGTATAAAATTAAAAGGATCCGTATATCTCTCAGATGGGAAAGTACATTATTTGGAGGAGGTAGGGAGAAGTAATGACTCAGTTGAGAGAAAAAGAATTTTCTATTTATTTCCTCTCAGTCAAACTAATTTTTTTATATTTTTAAGAGAAATTTTTATATTAGTCAATCCAAAACTTCAGCCTTCTCGCCCGTAGATCAAAAGTCGTATAACTTTTAATATTTTCCATTTTGGAATTTTACTTACCACAGGGTTACCTTGTACGTCATCTTCAAATAAAAATTATTTTGGCATAAATACGACTTTCGACTGGGATGTAATAGAACAGAAATTATGAAATTTGAAAACAAGTTCAGTATCATTGACCGCAATGATATTACGGCAGACTGAAAAAAGCTTCTTTTCTTTTCACGAAACTCACAATACTTCAGGATACTTAAAATAAATTAATATTCTATCTAGAAAATCTGCAATAAATATTTACGTTATCCTGGATTTCTTAAACATAATTTATAATTCAACCATAGGAACACATATTTTAGTTTTGTAGAAGATAAATAAATAAGTAATCCACTTCTTTGTCTCTTAGATTCTTTTTAACCAAAGGTAAATAAAGCTAGAGAGCGTTTAAATTTTGGACTGTTTTCGTAACGATATTTTTCTGTTATTATCTGTTGTTGCATTTGTTCTATTAATAATAAGTATTACGCTACAAACGCAACATTTTTAAATACTTATAAAACGTTACGTACCACAATTTTCCGATGAAGTTTTACCTTTTAATCACCACGAAATTCGTTCAAATTATAAAAAGAAATTATTCTTTAGAATAACATTCTATATAAGCAACATCGCAAAAACGTGGAATATAAAAATAACTTGGAAAAAATGGGTATGACACTCTGAGAAATTTTGACTTTTATCTGTTTTATAGTTCTATTTTGTTAAACTTATAATTAAACGCACTTTTTGGAAAAACTGTTTACGACATAAAATTTCTTCGAATTTGGTAATAATAGTTTCACAACTTTTTAAAGCAGAGAGACAAAGTTATATTTTTAGAGTTAAAAAATGAAAGATGTGGTAAAAGCATCGTCAAAAATGATCGAATTAAATATTGGTTTTTGGGTCATAATAGATATCATTCCAAAATTTATCTGTAGTTTCTTTTCATTTTGATCATGAGATTCTTATATGATTCTTTCCATTCCATTTTTCAATGCGGCTGATCAAAAGTTCCAAAATCTCTCTGTTGTTTCGGGTTGAATGAAACTTGAGGAAAAATTTTCTAATTAGGTTACGTCGACGCGAACTGTATGTCACCTCCCTTAAAAAAACTAGTTCTTTTCTGGAAGTGGAAAAAATTTCAAAATTAAAGTGTTTGAAGTATAGAAATTGCTATGGTATTGAATTTAGATAAAATATACTACACCTTAGATGAAATGCACTTCTGAAATATAGCGTCTTTTCACTTTCTGTGTATGGTCTCAACATATTTGGTATGAATTACAGTCGAAGCTCTATGTATCTAATTTGAAGGTTCATGGAAAGTATTTGATATATAGAAATTTCGATATACAGAAACACATATTGCAAATTTTTCCTCATTTTCTTACTAACAATAATTATTCATGGTAATTTTCATGGTTTTTTAGAATAAACTATCAAAGAAATTTATTTTTAAAAATGTACAAATATGTATGTAATTTGCAAACAATATACTAACAACGTATGTTCATTTACAAAAAACGAAATAAAAATTTTATTTACTTTTGGGCAAAGTAGTTCTTACTGTCTTTTTGAGCATAATCTCTTGCTTAAGCCGTTTCAAAATAATTTTCATTTTTATTCGAAGAGGTAAAAATTTATCTTTATTTTTCATTTCGCTTTCTACTTTTTTTACTAAGCTTACGTTTAGTTTTAGTTATATTAACGTTCCGTTTTGAAGCAAAACGAGGGCTATTTCGGGACAGACAACGTAATTTTGAACCGCGGTCAAATGACGAGGACGACACCTGAGCTGGCACACCCCTTTCCAAGCTTCCGCACCGCACCAGCGCGAAGACGTTATGCTTAAGTTTTCCGTTTAGTAAAAATCCCTCCCCTAGTTAGGAAAGGGATTCGTAAAACAGAAGTTAAAAACAACATATCACTCACTAGCAAGTGTTTATTGTTTTTTTCCTAAACAACCATCCGTTCTTCCACGAATTTCTATTGCAGTAAGAATTGGCTAAATGGTTTTTCCCCCTTATTTAATTTGCATTCCTTCTTATGAACGAAATCCATGGACGCTTTTTGACTGTAATATATATCCATAATTTTTTTGAGAGAATTTTTGTTCCATATATAGAAATTTTATCTGATATACAGAAATAGTTTTTCTAATGAAAATCCAAGGTCCCTGAAAAAAGTTCGATATATAGAGATTTTCCGTATATTCGAAAATGTATTTAATATTTATTCTTGGCCTGAAAGAGATCTAAATTAAGTATCCAATTATGGAATCGAAGTAGGTGGTTTTGAATTTCAATAAAAGACGGTTTACTGAAATTCAAAATCCGAATATTGAGTTACTACAAGGTCAAAAGCTTTCTCCCCAGTTTATTATTCAGAGTAGAATTCATATCATCAAGATTGTGTTATCGATCACAATGATAGAAATCCAATTAGAAACAAATACCGTTCAGCTACTTTTAGCCAGTTCCGAAATGTTTTCGTACCAAGGCATGAATTGAATGCTAGGGTAGACGCTACGGATTACTCCTCAGTGGATTAGAGTAGATGTAAATTCGTCTGCAGCAGTTCGACACGTGACTTTGACTCGATCTGCTAAAAACATAAGCTGATATAACAGATTTTCTCGTTTTGAAGGTCAAAGCATAATTCTTTTAAAAAGGTTTTTGTTGCTACTAATTATTGATCTAATTCGCGAACGCTCAAAGATGCTGAACCCAAGGACATATTCCTTCGATTGATGAATCCGAAATTTTCATATGGTGATAAGAAGGAATTTGAGATCACATCTGACCACATCTTGTTTAAATTACTACCACCAGATAATGCTGGACTTGAAGAGCATCGAACATTTTTTTTTTTTTCGCACAGAAAAAGGCACAAAACCTCATTCAAGTTAAAATATGGTTGCTTCAAGCAACAATGATCTTATCTCTTAGTTTTTTAAAGTCCCTTTGCTTCTAAAGTTTATCTTGAAGCTTTTACATTTTTAAATAGATTTAATGATCAAAAATTTCCTTTTAAAATCCTAAGCATTTCTTAGTCTTTTAGTGTTCACATTTATTGAATTTATAGCGTATATATTTATTTATTACTTTCATTTATTCTTAATTTCAAAAATGTATGAAAATGTTTACCTTCTAATTAGTTAGATTATATTTGTGTTTTTTCACTAAAACTGCTACACGTCAGATGGTGCATTAGCACGTGTTCGTACGGTAATCGAGATGTTGTATCTACAAGTGAAAACTGAGTCTCACAATTAAATTTTCTTTCCTTCATTTAAAGTTACAAATGTTGGATATTAAAAAAATATCTTCTTCATTGTAAGAAATTTTCATTATCAAGTGTTTAAAAAAACAAATAGAACGTTTAAATTCTAACCCCCCCCCCATTAATAACTGAAGAAAAATCAACACAGAAATTTTGTCCATTGATAAAGCGGTATGCCAGAAGACATTTAGAAATCTGAATAAAATCAACATCAGATATTTTGTATACTGGGTACAGCGGTATACCCTTTATGCTTTTATCGGAAGACATTTAGAAATCTGAATATTATCAGCATCAGAAATTCTGTTTATAGGTTCGACGAAAGCGTAAAGCGCTCTACCCTTTACGTTTCTGTCGGAAAACGTTTAGAAATAAGGATAATATCAGTGTCTTTTATCACGCTCAGAGAAACGCGGGATTTTAGGTTTCTTTGACATGGCGGCAGAGCAGGGAGTGATTTGGATCTCTTCCATGCCACTCTGAGGAGAAATCACACACACACACACACACACACACAGCTCTGAAAGCTCTCCTATTTTTTTTTTCTTCTAAATTATTTTAATTTTTAAGAGCCTCAAAGCGTTCTTGAACTTTTCAGTTCTAAGAATAATTTATCCAAAACAAACTAAGCAAGTTGAAGATATCTCAGTTTCTCTCCTTTGACTTTTGGAGTTATAGTTTTCCAAGTAGATCAAACATTTGTTTCTAATGCATTGTGGAACATCCTTTGATAATACGAAGTTTGACAAAATATTTTTAAGATAGATTATGCATTCCCAATTAGCAAACGCGTGCTATAATATTACATAGCTTTTTCAAGAATTCTTAAAATAGTGATATCAGGACGTCGACATAATTTTGAAACATCCTTAGAGAATGTAGTTCCTGAATTTCAAAATTTTATAAAAATCGTTTTCGTTCAAAGGTTGATGAGGTTTATTTTCGGGGTTTTTAGCATCAACTAATAAGCATTTTACGATCCATTTCTGTAACTTTTATTTGTTGTAATAATATAAACAATTGGTATTTCGTTCATTACTTAGAATTCCTTTATCTCTTATTTACAGACAATTTACATGTATATAATGCCACTGAATTTGACTAGAACGTAAATGCGACGATAACCAAGAGCCACCATTTCAGAATGAATGCAGAGGACGTTAATATCATTAGGGTTCTTGTTACCACTTCTTAATGCAAAGTTCCCTCTATTAGCATAAGAACTCTAAAAACAGTTATGTCACTAATTTCTGAAATGTTGTAATATAATATATTGTATAAATATGTCACGTTTAAAATCCGTCTATTATTTATTATTTTAAAAATAAAACTTGATTCTCCTTCTTTGCCAACAGAATTAAAGAATAATTCTCCATGAAATAATTTGAAATATTCTTATAGAAAATTTAGGTAATGCTGATTAGAATATACATGTAAACTTGCGTATTGGAAGCATATTAATTTTTTTAGCGTTCTGTTTTAATAAGAATTTTCACTACGCGACAAATTTCATTAAGAAACGCGAATAGAAAGTACTGAAAGAATTTTAAACTATATGGAAATTAATAACAATAGCGAAGTCTTTTACATAACTAATTTGAGATATATATTCTAAATACATAGTTACTGCACTTTTAAAATACTATTTTTGAACTACAGATATCGAAAATGACTAATTATAAATTTAAAAAAAGGAACGGATAGAATAAAGCATTGGTGAAAAAAACAACATAAAAGAATAATTATTCATTTATGAAGTATGGTAACTACTGCTTGATTACAAGTTTTAAAAAAGAATATAAATAACAATAAAAATGAAAATAAAAAAACTGCTGAAAAATTTCTTTAAATAACCTATTTTTCAATTATCAGATGTAAAGTTGAAAAACAGTTAATGAATGATTTAAAATGCCCTTTTTTCTATTTTTACCCCATTTTTAACCAAGGTCTGTAAAAAGCAATGTCCTTAAAAGCATAATCTTAAATCATAAAAATACATATTTATGGAATTTATAAAAAAATTAAAATACAAACATATTAAATAAAAAAGTAAATATTTTTAATTTCTAATGAAGATTACATAAAGATTATAAGAAATTTAGTTAGGAAGATGAATTAATCAACTGAGTTTAACAGTCCACTGTTTTTATAATTATTTTTAGAAAGGAGAAAATATGTATTGCATTTTTGCAATGTAACATAATACTTCATCAGTGGAAATCTAATAGCATAATATATGTGAAACTCAGTAAACGAATGCAAGTTAGCATTTTGCAACAGTAAAAAATATTACTTAAATAAAGGCAATTTTTATAAACTTTGTAATAGCAAGGATTCTATTTAAAAATCATAAAAAGGGCAATTTTCATGTTATGTGAATACTAATTATTAAATAATGAGATACGATTAAAAACCTGAAAGAATGATAAGAATTTTTAAAATCTGATTAGGAATGCATTTAAAAATTTTAACTGGTTCTGTGATTTGCGGCAGAGAAAAAAATATATAGAGTTAACTTCAAATAGAAAACGATTCAGACACACCAAATGTAGAAAGAATGAAGAAAACAATGCCTTTAGTAAGTGCTCAGATCAAGTTTTCTTTATATATTTTGTATATATTAATCATATCGTATGAAAAGCATAAGTATTTCCAGTGCTAACGCTTTTTCTGCAGTTAAAAATTTAATTTCCTAAACTTTTAAAAAAATTTATTTTTACTACCTCATTTATTTCCTAAATAGACGTAGCGAAATAATATCCAGATTATCATGCAAGAGAAAGATTAAATGAAAATTTTTTTTTTTTACTCTGCGTTTTAGAACTGAATTTTTTAAGTCGGTTAAGTCGGAAAAATTTGAACAAAACTAGAAGGCATCTTAGCAGAGAAGGAAAAAAAAATCGTGTGCAATAAAACAAATATTGCAAAAGTTTAAATAACACACTAATTGAATTGAATAAAAGTACTTAAATGTGCCTCTTTTTTTCAATGATGATATTTTTAGAATGCATAATCTTAAGAGAATTATAAAATTCAGTAATAAAGCAGAATTGGGGTGGGAGAGGGTGTATGATAGGAAGACGGGTTTAGAACAGGTGTTTTACTTTATACTAGTATTAAAAATTTTCACTCTTCAGCATTTAAAATTCCTTTTGTAAAATCGGATAAAAGCGATTAGTTATTTAAATTCACTTTTCAAAAACTACTGAATAATTAAAATTATGAACAAATTTAAGAATACAGTAATATATTTTATGGTGTTTAAACACAGGAGCAAACGCATTTTCTAAACGTATTCTTTTGAATACGTTTAGAAAATGTATTGAAAATTTCGTTACATCCCTGATTCGTTGTTCGTTCCACTACATGATTAACTTTGATAGACGAATCCCCCCCCCCAATCATCTAAAGGTAACCAAAATGCTATATAGCTAGATAAATCATTTTTCAATTTACATAAAAAATTGCTAGCGTTCTTCTATAAAATTTTATGTCATTTTAAAATTTATATCTATTAAAAAACAAGTTTTTGGTAACATTTTTAAGATCTCAATTTTTAAATGAATTGCATTACAGAATTAGACTACAGATTCATATATGGCTGCTTAAAAATTTACATAACCGTTTTTCGACTTATTTATAATGAAAATAAGCTAATATTTATTCAACTGTACAATCAAAAAGATTGACTTAAACGTCATCTTACTTTGTTAATTTATGAAATCTTATAAGACTGGATAAAAAATGTTTTTTATATAGACTTACGAATACAAATGTATATATTCATAAGTAACAAAACTGAATTCTTACATTGTTTAATTGAAACTATTGGTATATTTTCCAGTATTATTTACTGAACAGATTTGTATGTGAATTTTCATTCCAAGCATGTGTGTCGTCATGTTTTCAATATTTCCTTAAATAAATTTTAAATTAAGTTTTCCCTTGCTGTGGAAAAACTCTTTAAAATGATTATGCGAATAATAATAATAAAATTTTTGTATAAAATATATTTTACTAATTGAAAGGTACAGAATATAATATTTTGTTTGGAATTTCACTTAAAACCTTCAGTTCGTTTATATCTAAACATAAACTTGTTTGTGCGTATTTCTAAATACAGATTTCTAAACTTGGTTAAATTTTGTGCTCTTTTAATCACTGTATTTTTTTCATATTAAAAAAAATTGATATTTTGCTTTCGCGCATGAACCTGGTATTAAATTATCCCAAATTTCTAAAAGAAATTTGGGATAATTTATAATTAATATAACTCTTAAAGATTTTGAAATGTTTGTGGGATTTAAACTAATAAAATTTAATTTCAAACCAATATTTTCTAGTAAATTTGTTAACTTTAAAAAAATAACCAATAGATCGTAATAAAAATAACTAGACCAATTAGCATTCATTTAATAATTAAAGACGGTGATCAACTGTGACTCTTAGAATAAAATTAGCTAACAAACTGCATTTTTGAATAAAATTCATACAAAGATTGAATAAAGCATGCTTTCTAACGTAACAACAACAATTCTGAAGCATATAAGAGAGAAAAAAACGCACTTACATGCTGCTGAAGCATCCATGGATGTCAGATAACACAGATGAAGCATCCTACTCTTAGTCTTAAACTAGGGGGCGGGTCCCTGCGCGCGCATGAAAGGCGGAGTCACTCCCTCATTGGGTGGTCTGCATGATAGCTTATTTCCGATATTTTTACTCTCCAACTTCGTTTACATCAGTACGCTGGATTACATTCTTTTAAGAAATCATGTGTTTCATCACGTGTAAATTAAAGAATTTCCTAATTACCACATCATTTGAAGTAATGAAGCAGAAGTTAGAAAAATATGTGTTATTGAAGAACGTTAAAAATCCAGTCAATTTTCTTTTACTTTATTTTAATTTTTATATTTCTAGACAAACCTGTAAATTGTTTGCAACTCGCACTTCCCTCTTTTAAAGGTTTCTTGAAAGAGGCAAATGTTTCTAATTCTTTCAATTCCTCACATTGTTAAAGCGTAGTTGAGGGCAAGTGTTTCATCGGATTTCGTTGGGAGTGAATTTAATTTTAAAGCAACACGATCTATTGCTCATAAATTGTTGCTTTCTAGAATTTCTAGAACTTTGAGTTTCAGCTTTTCTAAGATGTTGTTATGGATTTAATAAGCTTTTTCTAGAAGAGTTCCCTAAATTCCACAGAACTTCTTGAATTTACTTTTAGGATAGTTTCAGAGTTCGAAGAATTTTCCATCCTTTTTCCTTCAAAAGCAAAATGAAATTTCGGCGGAAAGTATTTCGTGAATTATTTAACGTAAATTAACTTCTTAATTAATAAATGTGTTCTGGATTCGAAAAGAGCAATAACAAAGGAGAAGCAACCATTAAGAGAATGAAAATTGTGGAAAAGTTTTAAATGTCATGAAGGTTAGATTGATTTATTGTTATCTAGAACATATTTGATTTTCTACATGGGTGAATCAATTATCTAACTGAAAGTTACACAGTCGAAGTATAAAGGATTTAACTGAAGCATCAAATCATCTATTTTTCATAAAGTTTTAATGATAAAGCAATAATATTTATTGCCATTATCTACAAGAAAGATATGTCTTCATAAGCCAGTGAAAAGGTGGAATTTAGCTAAGTTGTGTTTCAAATAGATAAAAATTTTTAAGTTTTATGTAATCAAGTCTAATATGTGCATTCTTGAAATAGTGATGACGGTATACTGTAGAAAGCAGATGGTCTGTGTTTTTTTTTATTATTATCATATGATAAAATAAAAGAATTTAAAAGTCAATAAAGTATAATGTTTTATATAAAAGGGTAATCAAAACATTTAATTCTTTTGCATTTTTTTTTACATTACAATACATTTCTAGTAATCTTTTTTCGAGTGGATCTTGGAAACAATTCCCTTTATTTAGAAACACAATAACAGTTAAAGTATAAGTGACAAGCTGGGAAGAAAGAAGGTTAGTGGTCTAAAAGTCAATTTTAGGGTTTCTAAAGTTTCTATACCTTAAAAACCTCCTCTTTTATATGGACACAGTAGTAAGTCATGAAACATTTTTTTTCCATCCCTGTATTGGATTAGAAACTAGATATTTGTTTGTAAGAAAGAAAATTTTTAAAAAAAGCGTCGGCTAGTGAGTGGTCCAACAGTTTGAGAATTTCGAAGGTGTTTATACGTTGGAAACCTGCTTTTTTTACATGGAATTAGCAAAATTTACATTAAACTAACTAGACTTTAAACACGTTTTTCTCGCATATTCCAATTTACACACTAAACCCTTTCCTTTCTAGCCTGTCACAGATATATGTCGTTGGTATACAGCTAAAAGTGACGAAGTCGAAAGAAAAATGAGTTAATGCGTTATTTTAAAATTCCATCTCTGTTACAGGAAAAATCACGCATATCAATATATCGTCAGTATACAATATATATTGCGCATACTATATATTGATATGCACAATTTTTTCTATTACATTGATGACATTTTAAAGCAACAAGAACACATTAACTCAGAAGAAAAATGAGCCAAATACAGCTAAAAATGACCAAGTCAAAAGATGAAAGACTTGGTAATTTTTAGCTGTATACCGACGAAGTGTGAGCGATAATTCCTTTTCACGCCACTTAATTTAAAACATAAAAGCAATTCTACAATAATTCAAAGATAAAAACACATCTACTTTTAACTACTGAGTCGCCCGAACCTTTTGAATTTCCCGGGCTTCAGTAAAGTTACCGAACTAGCAAAATTGTGGGGATTTTCCGTTCAGAATTGCATAAAAGCTGTGAACTCGTTTCTCACGTTCTCTTTTTACGTTTCACACTACCAGATAACACGCGGCACGTTGTGCGCTGCATTATCCTGCAATTGGTCATGGCTTGGAAGCATCTTCCAAAGATCTTACAATAATCTTTCATCGGTTTAAAGAAATGTAAGCTAAAAATAAAAAGTATTTTGCATTTCACTATGACTGCAACACTTTTCAGATGTCTCGACACTGCAACTAAACGTTACACACACACACTATCACACTTTATCACAGAACCCTAAACATTTCTTTAAGGTATATATATATTTTTTTTTTTTGCAAGTTACTGCATGCATTGCAGAAGATGCAAATTAGCGTCTAGAAACGACAGTCTAATAACGAAAGACGCCCATTTGCGTCTCCCGTCAACAATATGTTAATAAATTGACTTTTAATGAAATTACTTTTAGATTTTCATGAACTTTAGTAATTACTGGAGAAAAATCTACCATTAGAGATACGTTAACATCCATGTTCAGACAACCAAATTCAATAAAGTACTATCCCTATTTATCATCTTTTTACTTTAAACTTAGAGAAAAGTTTTAACTATTTGTAATCTTATCTTAGCAACTCAAGTTGATTGTACCCAGATCACCACAAATTGCCGAATCACCAAAAAAAGAAATCAAAGGCGTTTCTACGTACTTTGGGGCAATAAAAAGCTCAATAAAACTTTCGTTTTAGAGTTTATAACACAGAATTTTAATATTTTTGGAGACTTTATTACACAAAATGATAAATTTTAGGAGAGTTTATTACACAGAATTTTGATTTTCGGTGTTTAAAACAAAATTTTGTTAAAATATATTAATTAATTATATTAAGATAAGGATTATTTAACTGGAGTAGTGATACACTACAACGTTTTCCCTGTGCTATTATTTTGGAGTTGTCTTTGACTGCAGATGTTTCTCTCACTGCCTGGAAATTCTTATATGTTTTCTATATTAAATAGATACAATTGTTTATTCCTGTTTTGGCATTGCTAAGTCCTTGCTTCCACATATTAACGAATGACAAAATTTAAAAAGACGACATGGTATCAAATTCTAAATCTGAGAATGTCTACTCATCATACAATTGCATGGTAAATCTGAAGTGGTTTTACAGGAGGAATACCATTACAGTCGATCTCAAAGAATCTTATATTTTTGAAATAGTGCATATCTTCATAAACTGCTTTATAATATTGTCAGCAGAAAAATAGAGAGCTTATAATACTGTTATAAAAGAAATTTCATTACTAGAGAATATCATTATATGCGATCTCAGTAGCAATATCACTTAATATATCTTAAATTTAAAAAAATAAGTAACATCATAGCGTATTTTATTTAATAAACAAGAAGTATTGTTATAAGCAATTTTATTTTCAATGACAAAGAAATTTTAAATGAATAGAAGAAGGGAGACAAATATGGAATACTATTTACCTTTGGCAACATATTTATGATAAGAAATGCTGATTAATGGAAACTTCATTGTTATATTTATCAATGAACTGTTTACTAACTGTACAGAAAATATTTTCTTTCTAACCTGAGAAAAAACAATATGTAAAAATATATTTCTTTAGTGTAAAATTTTCAAATACCTAAATGGGTGACAAATATGGAATATCTAAAAATACAAACGAAAATTCTTCTAATTTTTACGAAAAATTTTCTAATCTTAACAAAAAATTTTCTAATTTTTACTAAATTCGCGCATGTAACTTCCACTAGAGTAACCAACACATTCTCCGTGAGCCCATTCTTCAGTGCATTTTAACAAATAGTTTACAAGTATGGAATAATATTCCATATTTGTCACCCCACTGGTATTCCATATTTATCGCCTACTAGACATTTGTTTTGGGAGATTATAAACATGGATGGATTATAGACGAAAATAAACCTCAAAATGAGCCCTATTAGCCCACACAAGCATCACAAACCAAGAAATAAAATACGAAAATAATAGGGATAAGATGACTTGCTGAAATTTAGACTTCCCAAAAAACACAAATCTGTTCGTAATAAAAACGTGGTTACAGCTATAACCGCGCAGACAACACTAACGTAAAGGCGGCTCAATAGGAAATTCGTATTGTTTCTACTAAGTTGCAACACTTAATAGAGGATAGACCGACCTACTCCATATTTTTACCTCTATTCCATATTTATCGTCCTTCCTCTAAGAAATATCGGCATAAGCGACTGTATTTTAAATGAATAAGAAATATAATCACAAGCGACCTTATTTTGATGAATAATAGTATCGTTGAAAGTGAGATTATATTTTTAAAATAATTTGAAATTAGCCTTTTTACAATACGACATTATAAACGGAGTGGCTCAGTAATAAATTGATGTTGTAAAGAATGACAAGGCATTTTAGCATTTCTCTTTTTCCTGTAATAACTTTAATTCTGATATTGCTCTCCCATCACTTACGAAATGATACAGGATTCAAACAGACCTGTCATTTACCAATAGTTAGTTATCGAATTCCTGAACACCCGGGAAGAAATTTTAGGAATGTCCATTGGTGAGAAGCTACTGCCTGTGAGACGCCCGAGGTTCATTCTCTCATCTGCGTTTATCAGTAACTGTTCATTGTGTATGTCTACGGTTGAATTATTCCCTGATTAGCTCGAGATTTACACATATCATAGTTCAAATCATCATTTTCGAAGATCGAGGGCTTTGGGTTTAAATAACACTTTGTAATTAGGCCAAAGGAGTTTATTAGTACGTAATGTGGATGTTGTAATATTAGGATTTAAGTGGTGAATTATTTCCGATATCAACTGAAATGGTTGAATTTTCACGAATTTCACCTTTAATTTATTATTAAATTATTTATAAATTTCAGTTAAATGACCCTATTTTATGAATCTTTATTCCACTGTTTCTATTCTAAGTTTCAATGTAGGACGAATATTATGAAATGAACTCAAAATAACGATAATGATGTCAATATAGGTAATTTATGATTCAATTTAAATATCATTAATTTAATTGGTATTTAACTTATTATAGTTTAAATTTAACAGTTGATGATAAAAATTATGGTTTTATTACTTCATGAGCAACATATTTTGATTAGTAAAGACATTCATTGAGAGATATTTCTATTCACTTATTTACAAGTGAAATATCCCATTTATTTATGAATCTACTCATATGGCAAATATAACAAATATTAAACGCGATTTAAAGTTTAATCCTTTTTCAATTAATTAGCTTTAAAATAAATTTTCTTATAATTTTTGGTTTTAGATTGACTAATATAGTTGAATTATGTTGCCACTGATATTTTTAATCATCTGAAGCGGAAGTTTTTGCTACCTCAGGTGTCGTCCTCGTCATCTGACCATGGTTCAAAATTACGAGGTACGTCCCAACATAGCCCTCGTGTTGCTTTAAAATGGGACCTTAATAAAACTAAACTAAACTAAACTCCAAAAGATTATAATGCACCATTATAACTTCCTGAATAAAATTTGCCAAAAAGAAAAAAAAAAATCGAAAAAGTTAAAAGGTTAAAAACAAATTATCAGCATTCCAGTTTATTTTTGTATAGATTAAGAAAAGAGGAAAAAGAAAAAGATATTTCGATTTTTCTCAGATATTTATTGTTACATACTTGACAGTTAACGAAAATCTGAATAATATGCAAGGTAAGTTTGTTTGTCGGTAAGCAAAATAATGTAAACGTAGCTATTTCGTAGATAGAGAATTAATACCTGATACAAATTTAATATAAGTATAGCTTTCCATTTTAAATAGTAAAAAAGAATGAAAACTTACTACATTTGTGGGGCAAGGTTAGCATATGGGATTACGATTTGTGTTTGTGTTGTAAGCGAATTATTATTTTTACGACGAATAGGACCTTCGAAAAAATCATTTAATTTAAATTTAATGCCATTAATAAAAGTAATTTTAAAAAACACTGTTTTATTAATGCACTAAAAAGTAGGAATTCTTTTTATTTTAATCATTTTCTACTTTTTTTTTATCTTTCATTTACAATTCATTGTTATAAATATTAAGGATCTTGTAATGATTTTTCAAAAATTCACTACCAGGTGGCGCCACGAGAACGGAAACAAAATTTAATTTAATTTATTATTAACTGCTTCTGAAAATATTAAAATAGTGTACTCTCATCGAGAACACACAAGTGTACAAAATTTGAAAACTCTACTGCATCAGGAAGTAAGTAAAAAAATCGATTGCAATGTTCCATCTTCACAAACAGGATACATGTCAAGCGAAATACATAAAAGTGTTTAAAAATATAAATAAACGACCGCTTGAAACAACCATGAACATTTTATCAATTGCATAATATGCTTCATCACAGAGTGATTTTGAAGAATTTAATAACTGTAGAATTTTATTTATTGTACTATACTGTTTGTAAATATGAAAACCTGTTAAAAGAAACATGGATAAATTGAAATGTATGCAATTGCGTTTTGCTTGCAATTTTACATTTTTTTTTAAACTATAAATTTAAGATAAACATTGATAAATGCTTCCTTTCTGAATAAAATAAAGATATCTTCAGTTCGGAAAAAGACCACAGGGAAAAACACGAGTAAACGACCGTGCACTGCAACCGTGACCATTATGCAATTTGCAAAATATACTTCTCACAGAGTACTTACAGAATGTAAATACATTCTGGCTTATGTAATTTTTTTAACGATAAAGAGTAAAAATGTATATTTCAGATACTTCTAAATAAGGAAACTTTTCTATTATTTTATATAATTGCTTTCATTATTCGACCCGTATCTCTTTATTCAAAATATTTTGTTCGTAATTATATCTTTATATAAATTACACCCTGGCATGCCAATAATCGTTTACAATTAATTGCATTTTGAGAATGAGTTTCATAATAGCAAAAATTCGTAAAATTAGGCCGCAAAAACATTCCATAAAAATATAAGAAGTAGATAAGATCTTGTTTATTGTCTTGAGACTACTTCCGCAATCAACTGACCCTGTTTGAGAAACAATACGTTTTCATTCGAATAATCTTTTTATTTAAAATTTTCTGGTAATCCTGGAAAAGAATATCAGTTTTGAGCATTCTATAAATCTTGAATTATTATATTACATTTAAATAAATAAAAAAAAACAACACATTTTGACTCGACAGGCAAGAATGATTTTTTTAACTATAGATCCCAAATCTAGCTTGTCTCATGCTTCACCTTTACTTCTTATCAAAATCAGTATAACTTACGACAAGAAAAAAATAAAATAGTCTGATCCTTGTAATAGAATTCTCATAAAAATCATTTTGTATTCTATTTTTTCTGTGTAGATCATTACATTCAAGCAATAAATATGCCTGGATTTATATTATTCTTGCCAAACGTTCTCGAATCCAACAGAATTTTTATTGTATCTATCTTATGTTTCTGCACAACTCATTTTACTGATTAAATTTATTTCAATTTACAGCTTAAATTAAACAAACTTTCTGTAAATACATTCATTACTCATCATCATAAGAGTTATTTTGTTTCTCGAAATTAAGATTATATCCCGAAAACTAAGAGCTATACAAAATTCCACGCACTGCTCAGAGTTATTGATCGTTTCATTTTTTAACAGGCGAAGGGTCCGAAGTATGGCCTAGAGGTAAGGCTTCAGCCTCGGGGCTGGAAGGTCCCAGGCTCGAGCCCCGGCTCGCCTGGAAAAGCCGCTGTCACGTGAGGCCGGTGCCCGCCAAATCCGAGGCAATGCGCCAACCCCCCCCCCCCTGAAAGCCTAGAGGGGTGCTACTTTAAAACGAGACGTTTAACAAACGAAATCGAATTGTCTTCTGATAAAACATTCTTCGTTTTATATTTAAAAGTGATAAATAACGCTCTTTAAAATTCCCACCACCACTCCTTCTTTAAGTGTAAAATAACTTTCAGTTTCCCCTTTGAGAAAATACTCCCACCTCTCCTTTATTCCCACTAATGTTTTCAGAAGTGTAGACTCATTTTGTTTGTAGTAACGTTTTTATACTTTCTCTTTTTTTTATTGAGAAAGATTAAAATACGCTGTACAGTTTGATTGGCTTTTGAAAATTCTGGAATGAACATCAGTTTATCAGTATTTGTTTCGATTGGATTAAACTTCCCTAATAACTTCGCACAATCAGCGCCGTTTTGATTAAACCCAATTAAATAACGAAAAAAACCTGATCTTGAGAAATTTCTTTAGTATTTAAATTTACTAAGTGTATCGCATCTAAGAATTTAAAACATTTCGTTGTTTTTTTTCCTTCTGATTAGGAAAAATTTTTATTGCAGGTTAGTGATTAAAACATAACTTAATACACAGGCCCGACTTTTTAAAATATTTCTTTGAAATTTTTTTCTATGAAACCAATTGGAAATTTGGGATGAAATTGAAACACGCATAGAAAGAGAAATTCAATCCAATAATTGAAAAATATCAACTTCGTTAGGAAAAAAAGTCGGGATAAAAGTGATTAACCAAGCTAATTAAGTTAGTTAATAGTGAATTTAGAAATTGGGAATAATATCAATTTTATACACATGCCACGAGAATTATTTATTGTTAGAAAGGGAGGTGAATATTTTTTAAAAGTGTGAACAGCAATATAGCAATTTAAAGTTTGGGCTTAAAAATTAAGATATTTGCTCACTTCTATAAGATTTATTTTTAGTATTTTACACATATCTGTTCGGTGCAAAATGTATCCGATTAAAGGTAAAATTATGTTTTAAGGTAAAATTATGTTAACTAAGAAATGTCTTCAGCGATCTTCATGAAATGAGCATGACTGTGGAAAATTCTCGCCTTTTGGTTATGACGTCAACAGTAGTGGTTTTTTTGCACAGGCGCTAGAGGTGCTCGCCTCCTGCCTCGAGATCGACGTACATTGCAGTTCTAAGCCGACGGGGAATTTATAATATTGGGTAGGGAAGAGGCTTGAAAACAGTTTTGCGCCCGTGGCCTCATATTGTAAGAATCCACCACTGAATGTCAAAAGTAAAGCTGTCAGCAAATTCATTCATCTCAAAAAGTTGAGAAACAACCTATTTTTAGACTCTCATTCGAAAGGTAACATGGAGCAAAAAAATATGTTTTATATTGAAAAACTTAGTTTATTCATTAAATTAGATAATAAAAAAATAGTCACTGATTCTTTTCATTAGAAATGGGCCGTAAGTCAGTCATTTCTCTGATGGTCACATTAGGTTCTTGTTAAAATTGTTTATTTCTGCATAAACTTTGTTAGCCTTCAATTTTGAATGTGAAATTATTGTTGGTTTTGTCCAGGAGAAATCGTTTACTAGATTCGTTCAAGTGGAGGGCAGTCAGATGGATAGAATGGGCTTATAACAAACTCATGCTGCAAGAAGTTCCAACGTTTCTCTCAGTGTGGTCCATATTCTTCGGAATCAGTTCCAAAAAGAAAATTCAGATACAAGGAGACCCGACCAGGCCGGTTACTTGTAACAAACCCATTCTTTCATTCCGAAATCTATTGTGCCTCACCTCGTTTTTGAACATTTTTCTATAACAAGCAGAAGAATCTACCTCTGCAATGCGAGGACTTCTTCATAATGTTTAGATGGCTACACGAAAACCGTTTGTGGGCGTTTCTCACACCCTGACCGCAGAAATGTGCCCGATTATGTTGGGCCAAAGAGCTTGCTGCTTGACCAAAGGAGAGTGGAGGACATTACTCTGTACAGAAGAAACCAGGTTGACTTTGCAAAATGGTTCTGGGTGTACGCTGATCTGGAGAGAATAAGGGACAAAGTTCACATTAGAGAAAGAAACAATTATAGAGGAGGTGTACTCATGGTTTGGGTAAGAATCTATTTGGGTGGCCACACATTTACTTTTAGGTGGTCCATGGAGACCAGGGCTGGACTGGGGCGAGATATCGAGATGAGATTATTGATCCATATGTAAGACCGTGTGTTGATGCCACCTGTCATGGCTTCATGCTAATGGATGATATTGCTCGTCCTGATCGTGTCCTACTCGTCTAGGAATATCTAGAGTAGCAGAGCTTAGAAAGAATGGACTGGCCAGTTTCATCCCCAGATTTTGACTCTATTGATGACCTTCAGCGCTACCTAGGGGGGTAGTTGGCTGCTCAGAGTTCTTATTCCGAAACTGTACTTGAGTTTAAAAAAGGTTTACTCAGGTTATGGTCTTCTCTTCCCATTCATGTGACAGACAGCTGAATTATAAGCATGGGAAAGTGATGGCAAGATTGTATTTCATTTAGAGGAAGACATATCCCGTATTGAATACTATCTATTCAGCTTTTCGTTCAACAACGTTTTCATTTCTTTGTTTTCTCTACCAATGGACCTTTGCGGAAAACTGCAGTTATGAATTTGTCACTCGTACTTTATTCAGAAAGCTGTAAAGTTTGTTCATGAATTGAATAATAAAAGAATCATCCAAGTTTCATGCATTATTATTAATTTTTTTGAAAGTCAGATCTAGAAAACAGGCTGTCCATAACTTTTGGAGAGTAATGTATTTTGGATCTCACTTCTGAGCAATGGATGAGTGAGATTTTTTAGGTTAACAACCTCAACATTGATCATTTTCATGTAATTTTTAACAACTTTTTTTTTTATTTAAGCTGATTGTCAAAACACTTATGAATGTCCTAGACACTGATGAAAGGAAATTTAGTTTCTTTAAAACACAGTAGTTGATATACAGTAAATCACCGTTTGTACGTCTTTCAAGGGGACCTAAAACGATGTATAAATGAAGACTTAGAATCGAAATTTTACTAAACAACTTTCATTGTTACGAATTCAATGCTGCTAATGCAAATTCATTTAAAAGTATTAATTTTTTTAAAAAATAGTAGTAAAGGATTTTTAAGATTGTACTAGTATAATACTACATAGTATGGGAATCAATAATTAAATTTTAAAATTAAGCATTTATGATAAAAGTGAGAAAAATCATACTTATATCGCATATCTTGAGTACTAATTATACATATCTTATACAATTTTTAATGCATGCAGGCAGACATTTAATTAAGAAAATCTTTAATCGTCGTTTGTCGTGCTGATTGTCTATGAGTATTAAGTACAATATTATGAATCGAATTAATTGAATGTTTTTTTCACTATTCTTTTGACAAAATAAATAAGATCGAAGTTTTTCAATGGAGTCCATTGCGTCTTTAACCAAAGGTGTAATAACTTCATTATCGCATCAGTTAGCACCAGACAATTTGTCTTCTAGTAATTCATCAATTGTGGATAATTTCAAAGTCATGACATCTTTATCAAAGTTCACATACTAGACAGGAGGGAATTTTCACATTTTAGAACGGGGGAAAATGACGTATAACCGAAGGTTTGTGACATATAAACGAAATACTATATCAATACAATGGATACTAATGAATCGGGACTGTGATGAAACGACGGATAAATGAGAAACTCCTAAACGGTGCTTTACTGTTAAACATTTTAATGAATTGCAAAAACAGACAGGTAATTTATTTTTATATTGAATTGAATTGAAAAATTGAATATCGTAGAATTCATATTATTTTGCATCACAATGAAAAGGGATGCTATAGAGTTCACATCCACGAACGTGTTAAATGGCTCGAATTCAATGCTTATTTTTTCTCAAGAATTTGAGCAAATAAAAATAATAAAGTTACTAATTAGTATCATAGAAATCAATAACAAATCATATATAAAATCAGTTACCTTTTAGTTTTATTATTCATATAAAAACTGAAAATTCGTAATAAGGTTCTTATAACAGGGGTGACAATTTGTATGATTCGTATATTTATTATTGGTATTCAGCATTTGAGCAAGTTTTAAAATTTATTATTTTCTCATATAAAATTATTATTATTATTTGGCTTTTTATTCTTTTTTGGGTATGTTTTTGTTATTAGAAAACAATTTTAAAAAATCGTAAGAAAATTTTTAATAATATACGAATGAAAGGAAGCCTTCGCGATGAGATACAATAGAGTTTTCGAAGAAGCAAAGAAAATTTTATAAAAAGATATTGTTCTGGACTGTGAATATCGAGAAATAAATGGAAATTATTAGAAGCGAAATTTATACAATTGTATGTAGCTGTGAAATTTTTAGCAATCAAAATTAATCCTTTTTGTTGAGAATGTGGTTTGATATTAATGATATTTTAATGATAACTTTATGGAAATAGAAGATACAGTTAGCCTTTTGTGTTAAAGTCAACACTGTTTTGCTCTTTTATAATTGATTTTAGCTATTTTGTAAGGAGCAACTTCTTCTCTATTGTTTTTCTATAATTTTTGTATCTTTCCTTTGTAACTTATGTTACAATGAACATTCAAATACTTACAGACGAATCAGTAAGTAAATGCATAAGTAGTGTGCAGTAATAAGATTTGTGTAAAGTAAAAAACTAGAATATAAATGCATTATAAGATTCGAAAAGAGGCTTATTTGAATAGATAACATACCAGCCTTACAAATTTACTTCTTTTCCAGTATTTCGATGATTTTCAAGTCTTATTTTTAAAGTTCAAATTTGCTTTTCAACTTATTACCACACTTATCATACTAAGTGACTGATTTGTAACAAGCCTGAAATCAAGAAGATAGAAGTTATCCTCTGCTAGGAGATTTACCTTAACACATTCATCACGGCAATAGCGCGCCTTCGTCCTACCCCCTGCCTTAAGAGTTCCCCTCTAACGCTAAAGTTAAAACAAAGCGCAAATTCCTTTAAAACATTTTTTTTCATTTTATTTTAATTAAATACCCTTACATGTATATCTCTTCCTACAACAATTATCTCTACTAATAATAAAGGAGAATGTGTGTGTGTGTATTTGGGCTCTATAGGGCAGACCACTAGATCTAGAGCTACGAAATTTGGCACAAACATACTTTGGAGGCTGGGAATGTGCACATCTGAGTCATTTTAAAAAAATTTTAATTAGAATTTTAATTAATTAAAAATTAAGCTAAATTTTGGCGTTTTCCTTAATAACTTCCGAAAATATTACAGCACAAAAATTATTTTTGCACCATCTGAAAATTTTAAAAATTATTTTTTCAATGATATCAATTAAGTTGTCGCATGAGTTTTTCTCTCATTTTAATAGATTTTTAAAAATATTTTTTGGCATAATTTACAACAATACTTTTCCTTATTGCAACGTATTTCAAGCCGTTTTTATTGCTTAAACAAATATTTGATTGAGTGTTTCTCCTCCATTGTTGAAAGCTAAGAAAATATCTAACTGGATTTTACTTTCTTCTTTTATTTCATCACTTATTTTGTGAAATCTGTAAAGGAAGTCCTCAAGATAGTAAGTATATAATGAAATAATCCAGTAAACTGAAAAATTATCGTTGCTATGTTTTATTAGCGTGTTTTAAGCCAATTAAAATGCTGCTGGACGTAAAATGTACAACGCCAATTTAATGTTGAAATCAAATGCGTATTTTACGTTAATGTAGACAAGGAACAGGACAAGCACAAGGCTACGAAAAGAACGCGAGTTAGATGTCTGTAGCAATTTGAAGTTTAATACTACTTTGTTAAAAATTCTGCATAAGAGTTTAAATTTTGTTTCCGGCGATCAAGTTGGTCGCCGAAGGTGGCTAGTAAATAATAATTCCTATACTGATTTAAAAACAAAAAATAATAAAATAAAAATCGTAAACCTTGCCTAAGTTTATAATTTATCTAACTCATGATGGTTTTTAAAACAAGGCACTACACATGATGCATGTTGTGATGCGCATGTTTTGCACAGATACCTTGTTCCTCGTCGAAGTTGGTGGGAATTGCCGTAGCTTTAGTTGATGTAACGGGTATTGTGTCCATGTAATGCTGGCCTTCCATTCTTGACACATCAGAACATTTATGGTAGATGAAAAAATTTCTAAGAACTGGTATATCCTTGTGTTCACTAGAGCTTATTAGCGAACATATTATTTCCTTTCGAAACCAGATCTGAAGTTGCTTTCCACCGACTTGGTATATAAAATAATTGGCATATAAATAATTTTGTGAAAAAATAATTATATGGGAATGGGATTCAGCGAAAAGTTAATAAATAAGTCACTGGACACTCTGCTAACAATATAGAAAAACATTGTGTAGAGGACGAGATAACTCGTCCGTCGCGGCGAAAGTGTTAAGACAGAGATGGGCAAACTACGGCCTGAGGGCCAGATAATGCCCGCTTAGAGATTCTGTCCGGCCTGCCGCAGATTTTAAAATAGCATAATAATTTTAAATAATAGTATAATCAGTGCAACCCGATTCGAACTAGATTTTGAGAAGCTTTTAGAAATGCAGTCACAACTTCCTTCATCTCATTAGTGTCAAAGAAGTTTTAAAATAATATATTTTTTGAATCTTACCTCTCTCATTAAATTTTACAATAAATTATATTGGTGGGGGTATTTTTTGCCCTCTCCTAAGAAAGTTTGCTCATCCCTGTTTTAAGATGAAAGATAATTATCTAAAAGGGTGCGAGATCCAAACTTACGGAAGGAATATTTAAAATAATTTTTAATTCATCCAGAAAATTAAATCGTTGTTTCGCGAACAAGGAAAGTTTTCTAAAATTAATCCATGTAACATAAAAAGCATAACTGAAAACAATTTCAGTGAGAGTGTTTGTGTGTGGGGAGGGCATAAGTGTTTTCTTTTCCCTTCCTTTTTTTGTTGTTGTAGTTTAGTTTTTCGACCAATATGACTTTGATTGAGTGAATAATGTTAAGCACTTTGGCTTCAACATTTATAAAAAGTATTTAATGTTTTTAAAAAAATCCATATCTATTTTGGGTACCTCATGAGATATCCATAAAATATTATAAATGGTGGCCATATAGAATTTTCCTGTACTCTATAAAATAAAACTTCCTTGACCAGGGACGGATTTACACATTTCTACGACCTAGGTCAAAGCATATTCTGTGCCCCCCCCCCTCCTTGTCAAAACATTTCAATAGTTTTTTTTGAAACAAATAAGTACTTAATACAATTTTTGAACTACATTAAATTTTTAATTCGAAATTACACTACTTATGAAATAACACTTACAAAAATACTCTGTCGAATTTCTTGAAATTGTCTGAAATACCTACGAGAACTTTTTCGTTTGTGATTTTGTCCGTGAATAGGATTGAAGAGTGATTGAAATGATCAAATTTTATTAAATCTATTTCAGAAGGTGAAGAAGTGCAAGGGCAAGAGACTATAAGGTCTATGGAAGACAAAAAATATATCGATCATTAAATTTAATGTAACGAATGTAAATTTCAAAAACATAATTTTATATAGGATTTTCAAAATAATACTGAAAAATTTGTAAATATTTGGTTGCTATTTCTTCTGTATATGCACGCCTCTAGTGGCGTAACTAGGATGGGACAATTGCCCACCCTGGGAGCAACTGCCAGGGGGCGCAAAATTAAGGAATCAATTGCTTGTATTTAAAAGAAAAGTGGGCTTTTTGTATCTCTTAATCCCAAGATTCTTAAAAATTGAAATAGCTTCAACAAAGTGTGGGAAAAATCTTAAGAATACAGTCATTTTTACAATCCGGAAACTACAAGCTGTGACAAATAACGAATAATATTATGTCTTAGAGATTTCCTGACCAAAATCCTTAACACGAAATTAGAAGCTCGTTAAGAACTCCCACCCCATCGAGACACAAATTTGTGTCTCGGTGGGGTGGGAGATAAGGGATCATAGTAACGAAGCAGTTATCACTGCAAGGTTTCTCAC
Source organism: Araneus ventricosus (assembly GCA_013235015.1). Classification (NCBI taxonomy): domain Eukaryota; kingdom Metazoa; phylum Arthropoda; class Arachnida; order Araneae; family Araneidae; genus Araneus; species Araneus ventricosus. The sequence continues at coordinate 134,741 of BGPR01001551.1, forward strand.
GGTATTCCTGATTCATACTGACTGGATATCAGTTTCTTCGGAAGTTGGTGATAAATCGTTAGCAAAAGTGTCATTCCTATTTTCAATCAGCATTCAGAAAAGAATGGAGAAAGGAAAATATACCTCCTATTTTTTGCGTAGTGTAAGAACACTCCAGCAACTTTAAAAGACTTAAGTTGGCTATCTTTACATTGTTTTTAGTACTGAATATTTGCATAATTTGTATGATGAAAATGCCATAGTGTTTAAATTTTATTTTGCAAAACCAGATGCAGTTGTTCTGCCAAACGCAAACAAACAAACCAAAAGAGAGAGAGAGAGAAAAGACCGCATAAAGTTTTGCAATTGGTGGTAAAAATTATCAGTGCGTATTGACGTTGAAATCAAGATAAATGGCACCGAGTTCTTTAATAATTGACGGGAACAAATAAATAAAGAAGAGAAATTCAATTCCTATCGTAATTAGAAGCGTTTTCTTTCCTCGCTCAGTTACGCTATTGTCACCAATTAATTTTACTGTTAATAAAAACATTAAAATTTGTCTTGACGATCAAATCATTAAACTATCAAAGCTAAAACTAAAATAATTATGTAAATATGACAGCCATTTTTTTGCAATCCTTATATTTAGTACATGTACAAACATTTTGGTGCTAAAGTATTGTAATTATAAACACTTTTGCTTCAATTAAAGCCAGAACGGTTAATTTATAACATTTCAGATACACTAAAGCCTTAAATATTTTTAAAAGATAATGTATCGCTTTTTATGCACATATATAATGTCTACTAAAATAATAAAGAAGTGCAATTTCGCATGTCATAGACAAATTAATAACATTATAATTTTAATTCATGTTTGTGAATCAGCATTTTTTCCCTGCAATGGCGTATCCCCTAATTACATGCAATGAATTTCAACTTTGTCATAATGTGCTAGATAAAACATTATTAAACTTTATTAGTTATAAGTTTTGATTAATATATTTAAAGATATGTATGAAATTATATGATGAATTATACAGGGTGTCCGAATTGTATCTTTACAACTTTAGACTTTAATAACTTCAAAACTATACTAGATAATAACAAACAGTTTTCAACAAGTGACAAGTTAACTCATAAAGTTTTTCTGTTTTCCAGTAGACGCAGATTTGACGAAAAATGTGGACTCTACAGGAGAAAGTTCAGTGTGTAGCCTGGTTCATAGAGACAAAGTCCGATACCCAAATGCAACGTTAGCGTCTGAAACAGATGGGTGACCCGCCCCCTATTCATGGAGAACACTACCTGTTTCCATAAATGACGTATGCCAAGCCCGAATAGTTGGTCGGAACGGTGGTTCGCTTCCATAATGTGCCCCAAAGTTCCGTTGCACTTGGGCATCGGACTTTGTCTCTATGAACCGGGCTACACACTGAACTTTCTCCTATGGCGTTCACATTTTTCGTCAAATCTGCGTCTACTGGGAAAAAAACTTTATGACGTTGTCTTGTCACATGTTGAAAACCGTTTGTTATTATCTATTATAGTTTTGAAGTTATTAAAGTCTAAAGTTGTAAAGATACATTTTGGACACCCTGTATTATGAATATTATTAAATATATTTGTCAGTAAGGCTTTTGTATGATTTTATCTGAGTTAGCAAAATATTTACTTCAGTGTTTAGAGTTTTTATATAATGTCTGTGGGCAAAAAAGTAATGTATATAATTTTTTTCATTTTTATCCGTATGTATGTAGGGTTTTTTTTCCGATTGATTAGGAGATTTGTACAAATTTTATATTATTTTCCAAATACGAGATAAATGAATGCACCTTTTATTTATATTTTTCTAATATATCAAAGGTGTCTTACAAAAAAACTTTGATTTTCTAATTTCAACCATATTTAAGGAATTAAAGTTAAAATGCACCAAATTTTCTGTGAAAATTTAGCGAATTTTTTAAAAAAATTTGTAATGTGTAAATCTTAATCAAAATATCAAACCTACTCAAAAATGTTTTATATGCTATTTTTTAAGTTTATTTGCTCTTTTAATCTTTTCACTCCCCGGCATAAAATTTACGAAAACAAAATGAGGATCACATTTCAAAAGAAAAAAGAGTGGGGGCGCAATTTCGGTATTTGCGCTGGGCGCCATTTATGTAGGTACACCATTGCGCCCCCTTGACGGCTGCGCCTAGGCCATGACCTAGGTTGACCCTATGGGAAATCTGGCCCTGTTTTTGACTTCTTCTCCTCCCCCAGTCGGTTTAAAATGATGTTTCGTTACAAGTTCAGTAGCGTTACTTAAATTTCATTCGTGTCAATTAAAATTGAAATATCCACTGTCTGAATTTTATTGCATTGCTTTACAGACCTCACTGATTTCATTTTCTCGTTCTTTCCTTTTCAAGTACGAAATGGAAATTAAACTTTTCAGTAGGGGTACACTGCTTTAGAAAGAAAATGCAACACTTATGTATAATGCTGTTGATCAAATTTAGCACATAGACAACCATTATAGCGATGTACACTTCATAGAAAGCTCAAACTGATTATTTGCCCAACACCAGTACACAAAATTTTTGGTGAAAAGACTGATTGACTGATTGGTTGTTTTGGGGTTTATTGGCGCAAGAGCCAAATTTGACCATGCTGCGCCAAGCGTACGATGAAAGTACAGGCATATAGTAGGATATAAAATTATGTTTATAATTCTAAAATATTTGTTACGAGTGTTGATAAAAAGGGTTTAAAAGGAAGAATGACAACACAAAAGGATGGAAACAATCATATGTAATGTATAAGTGAAAAGACTAAATAACTTATGGAGCGATGCATCACGGTCGAAGGTAGAATGATAAATATTAACAAATCATCCTAGCTAATCAAATGTAAGACTGATTTATTTATCACTGCCAATTCAAATTAATAAACAAAAGTACGCACAACAAGAGCGCGTATAAACATGCCTTGAACTGAAATCCTCTTAAAGCTCTACGGGTGCGTTTTATACTGGAACAAGCTATTGTCCTCGCATGGTGTCCAAGGTTTCCCTTTGAAAATGGAAAAATAAAAAAGAACTGATACACATTGTTTTTATTCAGCCATTGGTTAGAGTGCATCGATGTTTAGCCACAGTTAGGATGTCAAATTTGAATTGCTCATGCGTGACTCAGTATGGTCTAGGTTTCCCCTTGAGAAC
>BGPR01001551.1:137940-165698 GCA_013235015.1 Araneus ventricosus
GGTTAGCCGCTGTTATGTCAAATATCCATTTCTCGTGCGTGACTCAGCATGGAAAGCATAATATGTGAATGTTGCCTTGGGGTTTAAAGGATCTTGTGTTAAGCATTGTATCCTTTGGTATAGAGAATCATGCGTTAAGCATTGTATCCTGGAGTATAATGGATCATGTGTTAAGCATTGTATCTTGAGATATAATAAATCATGTCTTAAGCGCTGTGTATACATCTTCCAATCTGAAATCAATTGTGTCTGGTGACATGGACGCATCCAATGCTCTTCAGATGTGTCCGAAACCGTCGACAATAGTTATTGCATTTTGTCTGCAGTTAAATTTTCTTTCCTGAGACATTCATTTCTTTGCCTCTTCTCTTTTCTTTTGCAGATAATGCTATCATTTCTAGCTTCGTTTCCATTAAGATTATAGGCTGATGTTTTTCTGTCTCTTTTTCTGATTTATAGGCTTGTGATCATTCTCTGCGTGAAGTTTTCTTTTTTCTGATACTACAAACTTTATTGCCTGCTAGGTATTCTAATTTCTCAGATTTCATACACCTTCTCAACGCTAATGGTTTATTACGCGCTCTGAAACTCACACTTTAATTGCTAGTCCCTTTCTTTACTTATTTTCGTGCCCTTTGCCTTTATGCAATCAGACAGAAACTTTATTCCCAAGACATCCGTCCATCTAACCTGTGACGATTCTTAGTGATTCTTTGCGTTGCCTTTTCTCTGTGGCGCAGGGTATTGTAAGATTATGTCAGTTCTGACATACATAAGACAATATAATAAATTTAACATTATATGTGGCTAAAGAGTGTTTTTGCCATGTTTGATAGTAACAATAATGAACCAGAACTCCGTGTAGACAGTTCAGACACGTATTAAATTAACATTTAAATTTTTTGCAGAGAGTAGAAAAGATAAGGGAAAAAATTAAATGATTCCACAAACCGTTTTCTCTCTCTTTAATAATACGCGTTTTCATTTTATTTTTTAAAGCATTCCATTGGAGAGAAAGAAGAAACAGTGTTTTAAATATGTGAAGAAAGGGGTTCAATGAAATATTTGTAGTCTTTTCGATTGATTTCTTTAATAGCAGTTTCTAGAAAGACCGTAGCTTATGTTGTTTTTTATCAATTAGACCCATATCATTCTCAATATCTTTGTGTTGGGCAAGGGTGTAAATCTGGAAAGTCAGAAGTCAGATCAGGTTTCTTCTTTGTCCTCTAATCGTGATGGCAAGTACATCTAACGATTTCGACTGATTAAAAGTGTCTCGTTGAAGTTTTCAGAGCGGTGTACCGGCTCATATGCTGTCCTCGTAATCTGATAATAGCTTAAAATTATGAAGTCCGTCCCTAAATAACCATCATGTATGTTCGAAACGGTACTTTAACAAATAAAGAAAAAGTCAACTGACGGATAATGCGATGATTATTAAAACTCTGGCTCATATCTGGCTTCCATTCGACATCCCTTGTTTGTTAAGGACAATTTTGCTCTTTCATTCATTAGAATACACTCATATCAACAGAAAAAAAAGATGCTCAAATCTTTCCTTTTCGAAAAATCTAAAACCAAACTGAAAAAGAAAAAAAAAAAAAAAAAGATTAACGAAATGTTTCACTTATTCTTGTTAATCTTTGAAATATTTCAAATTCTTTTGGATACCACTTAAACTTTTAAAAGACATTTATTCTTTTGCTTTCATGATTTAAATTGAGTTGCGTACTTTACATAGTAGCTGATGCTTAACTTTAAAAGTGCAGTGTATAACCCGGAAATAATAGCGCGAATCAGGATAAATAAATTTCAAGAAATTCTTCAAGTGTTTTCAAAAGAAGCGAATTCCTCACAAAACAGACTGGAAAGGAATACAACTTGTTTCATCTTAAACATCTGCACGCGTTCGCTGTAAAAAACACTGTAAAAATCACTTTCTCACTTTTGACCTTTCTTGAAGTCGTTTTATGCAAAACATTCTTTATGCGCTGCACAGAAAATTACTTAAAGGGAATGTTCTCCCTTTCCCATTTTTTTTTTTTTTTGCTTGGCGGAGTTTTAGAGAAAGATATATCTCAAGAATCCTCCCCTTAAACTCCCCGAACCGTCTGGGGAGGGAGTGGCGGGAGGAAGGGGGAGGGAGAAGAGAACGGGAAGATCTCATTATTAATAATTGAATTCAAACGCCCTGCAAATGGGAAAAAAGGACCGAAAGTTCGAAACAGGCTTTCAGAATCTGGGGGAGGGAGGGCATTTTTTCTTCCCCACCCCTAGCGAGGGAAACACCCCTTGCACTTCTTTCCCAGGGAATGGATAAAAAATAAGCGAAGAGAGAGAAAAAAAAGAAAGTCTGAAATAAATAAAAAGGGTGGAATACGGAAATTTGCGAGAAAGCAACCTGAAGAAAAGTTTCTTCAGATTATACCTAGTTTCTTTCGGCGTGGAGAGTTCTCTGGCGGCAAACTATTATTTCTTTTTCTTGATTCGAAGGAAATCGAAGGCAGAAGCGGAGGTTTTTCGCGTCGTCGGCCATGCATACTTTTATTCATTACGCAAAGTATCTCCGGTATTTTTCATTTGAAGTCCGCACACGACGCCTCCCCTCTGTCTCCTCCATGCAAATTGCTGCGCCGAGGCTGGGTCCCACCCCACCCCGCACAACCACTCGCAGCGCCGTCTCTCGGGCAATATATTAAAAAACTTAGGGCGAGAACCGCCTTTTTTTCTCCTTTCCCCTTCAATAAATGGCCTTTTATTGCGGGAAAAAGCGAGGTTCGACGAAAAGGGTAAAAATGCGGATTATGGATTAATGGAAGGACGTAATGTAGCGGAGCAGGAATGCTCCATTTGAGGGGACGCTGGCGTATTAGACGGCATTCCTGCGACAATAACCGGCGCCGGGCTCTCCAATTAAGCTCTCATCAGCAGGCGCGCCCGAGCTGGTATTTAATAAATTCGGATCGCCGACAGCGTAAATTAGAGCAAGTATCTGATAATTAAGCGAAGAGCCGGGCGTCGGTGGCAGCGCTGATTAGTGTCCTAATCCCCGCCTGACGAGATTTAAAGAGACGCAGTGTCCAAGATTACAAAATGGGGCACCCCCTCGTTAAAAGAATCGCCGTCCAATTTATTCGCCCTGTTTGGCGCTCGCTTAGCGTCCTATTCGACGAGGATTTTCTTCCGACTAATGACATCGTTATTCAACTTTTTCTGCCTGCCCGCTTTCTACCGGACGACCATTGCGCCTTCCTTATTACATTGCGCCTTCCTCGCACCGTCTTCTCGCCTCCGACCGAGCATGCCTAATGCGCCCCGAAAAGACACTCACTAATTACAGGGGCTTTCTCCCCAATTGAAACGCTCGTTTTTCGCGTAAACGACGCAAATCCTTCGCCCCGAAAGCTGCATTTCATCCGATGAATGACTCCGAAGGCGCCAGCTTTTGTTTTCAGGTAATTACGAGAAAAAATTTATACACAGATAGATGCACTAAAAATGGATGCTCGATGCAAATTACCAAGGTCTTAATAATTGCGAAGTATAAATGGGAAAACGTGGGAGTTAATAAAGAGAGTTCAAAAATAATAATCGCCTTCAGCAAAATATATTATGGAAATTTGTCTTGAAACATATTCTATCGGGGGAATTCTGGCTGAATAGTGATTGACTTTAATTATTATGCATGAATAAATATCGCCTTTTTCGATATAGATGATTTAATTAATCAGTTTTCATTAATGTATGCTTATATTTGCGAATACAAATAATATTTATATAAGAATAATTATGCAATAAATTATGCAAGTTTGTTAGTTTTTTGCAAAAGTGATTTCGGTATTTACAATCGGATGACTTTAGCTATATTTTTGAATGATTTCTGTTAGTCATATGATTTATTCTATTTGAAGTTAGCTGTAGGGTAAAGTGGGGAAAGTAGGTACCGACTTTAAAACATCATAAATTGATTCTTACTTTAAACGCTTCTGCTAGCTATAGTTTTCCTCTTTTAGACTATTATAATATATCAAATGTTCAGTAAATTTTACCTTTGAAACTGCTATAAGAAACTTCCTCAACCTAATCACATGTTCAGTTCTAAATATTTATTTTTATGTGTAGTTACAGGTACACAGTTCCCCATCTCGTCGTGGTAACTGCTCCTCCACTCTAAAAATCAGTGGCGTAGCAACCAGGGGGCAAGAAGTGTTGATACCCGGGCGCCAGTCTTAGGGGGCGCCACGGGAACAAAACATTAGCGCACATATGTCACTTTTCAATGTGAAATATCACCCAATGCGCCATCGACTCTTGCTAAACCACTGATGACGACTGGGGGCGAAAAAATCATATTATGCCCCTGGCGACAGTTACCCTCGCTACACCATTGTTAGAAATAATAAAGAGAAAAACAATTTTAGTACATGGAGTGTTCTTTCATTGTTGAAATATATTTAAGTACTGTTTTCATGGCTAAAAGCTAAAAATTTTAAGATTTTTATTGAAAATGTAAGTGAGAGAGCGACACACTGACTTCTAACTCCGCAGTAGATTGGCAGCGTCTTAAATACTATCAAATGATTTATAATGAGGCAATTTTTCAGCCTTAAGATCCTTTACCCATTATTCTGTGTACCTGCACATATGTATGAGCATATCTGTCTTTGTATTTGACAGAGAGAGGAAGCCTAATAATTTTTAATTATGACTTCGTTAAACACTGCATTTACCGAAATCTCTAAATTTAACATATCACACTATTTTCTCTACCTCTCTCTGGCACACCTCTAGCATGTCTAAGTTGTTACGCGTGTGAGACAAACTTTCTTTAAAAAAATGAGCTTATCAACAAAATCATTAAGAGAATTTTTCGAGCTAAATCAAACAGCAAAATATTTAAATTAACTTATTATTGCTTGGAAATATGAAATTAAGTTGGTGCTCAAAAATAATGTGTGATCACAAGAACAAAATACTTAAAGTTCGAAGATTAAACAATAAAATACAGATCTAACTTAACCTATATAAGTTCCCTCACACCTTAGGGAAAGGGCGATATTAGATAATGGTTTTCATTGTTCTAGAAAGGATAAGGCACTGAATTGGCCTTACAGTACTAACTTTATGAGGGTATGTATCAGGGTTGCCGTGATTTAAATCAGTTGATTAAAATCACTGATTTAAATCAACTGATTTTTTTAAAAAAATCATTGATTTAAATCACTTTATTTTAAATATCAAGTTAATCTGCTTTAATGAAATAAAATTGTTCATGTATCTTTAAATAGTGATTTTAAAATATTTTTAAATGTATATTTAAAGAAAGAATACATAGAACATAAAAAAATAATTCATTGAATTGATGTAACTATAGTACTTTCCATATCTTTATTTTTGAGAACACAATCAAATTAGATTTTAAATAAATCTCTAATGAGCAACACAATAAAATACAAAGTACGAGATGCTCGTTTTTTATAAAATAAATTTTGTGAAAGGATCATATTCACAAAGAAAGGACATAGTAAAATGCAGTGAGTTTCATTTTAATATTGGAGAAAACTAAGTAGTTTTGGGGACAACAAAGTTTTTATAATACAATAATGTTCAAATGTAAGATAATTAAGTAATACATATAAATGTTCAAAAAGAAATACAAAGATTTACATAGTGCAATTTAAATTATGATCTATACTTATAAAAGGCAACATTTGTGCGTGTGTGTGCGTGCGATGTCCAGACGAATCTATCACACTTACAGTCATGAAATTTGGCACACAGCTGATGGTGACTCAATGCACCTCGAAGCCTGAATTTAAAAATTTAATCTAGAAAATTTTTTATTTAATGTTTTGTGTTGTTTTGGATGATTTTTCGCTATAATTCCTCAATAGCATGTTTTTTGATAATTGTACGGAAACAATAGATACACCATCGGAAAGAGAAAACGATTTTCGTTCTAATGAAGTTTGTTTCGTACGTCTAACGCAATTTACTGAATTTTGATAAATTTTTGAAAATTAGTCACTTTTATGTTTATTTTCCATTCGGATTTCTTAAAATTCTCGCTTAAATAAATATTAAACTTTATTTATTATAAATAACAAGCACATAGAATGATTGATGTGTAAATTATATTTAGAAAACACGTTTTTGGGTCCAGGTTAAAAAAAGTTACTTCAGAAAATTTCATTGGGGGACTTGTCACCTAGTTTACTGGTTTCTTTTCTTTTTTATGCTTAGTAAGAAGTAGTCTATTCTCAAGGTTAAGGTGAAATAAACCCTAATCCAAAAAACTTGAAAGGGGAGAGGAGAAGACTATGCTATTTAGTTCTTGGACATTCCTAAGGCATCATTAGTCTATTGTCCAATAAAGAGAAGGATAATTCTTATTTTTGAAAAGGGGGAACAGGATTTTCAGTCCTTCGTGCAGTTCATGTAAAAGAGAACCTGCATCTCACTTGTGAAAAATTTGCTTGACCCGAAGAGCCATATCTAAAAATTTTATATATTCTAACATACAATAATATAGCTATAATCAAGAAATGTAATTTTTATTATATTGTTCTTTTCTTCCTTAATAAAAATTGTCTTATTTTTTACAAGTATATTATTCTTTATATTTAGTTCACAAATGTTTTTGTAGTTACATGTTTGAATTAATTTTTTTTAAATTTGTTTCTCTTTAAAAGAAAGTACAGCTTAACGACTGGTATGTTGTTATATATATAAAATTTTATGACTGTAGGCTTCATTGTCTAATAAACAAATGTTAAATTTATATATATAGTTTTTAAAAAAATCATTAAAATCAAAAAATCTTGATTTAAAACAAAAAAAATCCGATTTAAATCAAATAAATCGATTTTTTTTGAAAAAAATATAAAAAAAAATCGACAACCCTGGTATGTATAGAGGTATACTATTGCACAGAATGGCCTCAAACCTTATTGGATGAATTTTCGCTGACTGATAGTCCATCTTTTCTTGAGTACCAGCACAAATATGTGCTTCTATTCAAACTGAGTGCTTGGATTTTTGCTGCTTCCAAGTTTCGTAAAAAATAATTGAGAAAACAGTGGGCTTTCTGCTTTGAGTTATAGGAGGCGAGCTGAAACTATTATTTATATATTTTTACATCGGTTTTGTTGTATTTCGTTATTTTGTTGTGTCCGCTATTTTTACCTAGCGCACGAAACTAGTAACAGAAAAGTACGCTCTAAACTTGTTGAAAGAGTTCACACCTAAATTCTTAAGATTCCATATTCAATATTAAAAGTATGCAATCGGAAAGTAAAAATATTTTCTTTCTTCCCCAAATTACTTCACAATAAAAAGTATGTAATTCAAAATGCCACTGAATTTTTAGTGACATTTGGATAAATATGTCTTAATAAAACGATGATTAATTATCATGTATACTCCATTCAGAAAAACCAATGTGTAAAAACTGAGCAAAAACCGGAACAAGCTTGGCCAGCAGATAGTCTTAACCAGGGCAACTTAAACATACACCTCTAGAGAAATGTTTTATCTTCTGCTTATCTAGCTCTAAATTGAGCACGTTCCCCTTATGTCCACAAAACTGCTAAGCGATGATATAGCACATATGTCACAGGAGTTTCTTGCTTCTCTTGCTAAAAGTGTGGTTTTCCAGCATCTTTGAATTCATCGTAGGTACCTGTTAAAACGTAGTTTGTTAATTTGGTACATCATACTATCAATCCAGGGCGGACACCCCTTTGTGGTTCCTCCTCCTCATCTTCTGCTTATTTAGCTCTATATTGAGCACATGCATTTCTCTTGTGTCTGCTGTCTTGTGTGTGACTGCTAAGCAATGATGAAGCCCGTAGCACAGGAGTTTCTCGCTTTTCTTGTTAAAAATATGGTTTTTCAGCATCGATAAATTCATCGCATTCGAATTCGGACGACAAATAAAATAATACGACAAAATAAAATATTCTGCATTTGTTCTTGCAGAAAAATCTCAAATATGCTATTTTGTGTTAAATTTTGCCTTTTAAAAATTATTTTTGACTATTTAATAACTGTTTATTAAATTGGTTTCATTATTGATTTTGAGTAGGAAAATGTCTTTAACAATTTTAGGAATTAAAGTTTATTTCATTAGTCATATTAAAGTTAAAAATTATTTTAATTATCAAATTTAAAAAATATACATTTCCTATATTCCTTATTCATAAATTATATTCATGTTTTCCCTAAGCCTTTTTCCAACCTGAGCAATGTAATAAATACCAAAATGGAATAAATCATTATCTTTTTTTTATAAGAAATTTGTTGCAAGGCCCCGCAAATCAACTTTGCACCAGGCCCCGCTTCTGTTTGGGCCGGCCCTGACAGTCGTCGTCAAAGGGTTAAAAAAATATTAAGGGAACGCTCAGTTGCCTCGTGTACCCAGTTTCTCCGCTTTGCGATACTTTAGCCTTATTTTTGATTCAGTTACGTATAATTTTATGTGTAGCCATTAGTTTGGTGTTGATTTTAACATGGAGTGCAAAAGAGAGAATTTTCGTCATATTTACGCACCTTTATTGAACTACACTTGTTTCATGCTTTTAAGATTAGATTTCGTAATCGACTTTTCACTCCTTCTTGATGCGCTTTAGTTTTGAAATTTTGAACATTTATGTGTCATCGATTACAACACACTATTTTAATATTTTAAGAACTTAGTTATCATTTAATTGATTAATTTATTAAACTTTGATTCCATACAAGTGGCGCCTTCTGGTAGTTAATTTGAGAAAAAATTCATTTCAAAATTCCAAAACATTTATAATAATGAATTATAAATTAAATATTAAAATGTAGAATATAATTAAAATAAGAAAGTACTTTTTATTACACTAATGAAAGTGTGTTTTAAAAACTGTTTTTATTATTAACATTATTATTATTTTGCTTTTTTATTTCCGCAAAAGCAAGAAAGATGCCAATGATCAAATATATTAGAGTGCTAATGCTTTAACAGAACGCACTTGTCACAACTTGTTTGCCAAATTTCATCCAGGTAATTTTTGACTAAAATGTGGTCAACATTTCTAATCTTAATTTTATCAGCATCTTAAATTGATGATGATAAAATTAAACCCATAATTGATTCGGATCGCTATATGTCAATACATGATAATATTGAAAGACTCTAAGTTCATTCTTCAACCATCAAAGCCACTTGCAGTAGCTTGGATTTGCAAAAAGGTTCAATATTTGGGTTCCCCAAGAATTGAAAGATATTCGCTGAACGCAACGTATCAAGATCACTGATTTGTACCTCAGACGCAGCGAAAACGATCCATTTTGAAAACGTATGGTAAATGGTGATAAAAAATATGGATTGTTTAACATACTTCAGTTGAAAAAGATCCTGGTTGAATGTGTTGAACCAGCTCCAACTTGATAAAAATCCGAATAATAATAATAAAAGACATCAAAAATTTTCATCCATAGCGACGGCGGATATATCAGCTAATAATAGATAAAAGAAACGTCCTGATTCACAAATCGTTCAGGAACCCTATTTCTCTATAACAACAACTAGACAACATACATTTTTAGTGACTCATAAAAAATTATCGGAATTGAACTCGGAAGGGATATCTACCATGTAGCCAGGACCTTGCGCAATCATATTATCATTTACTTGGATTTTTGTAAACTCCTTGAATGTTGAAACTTAAACTTTCAATGATGGTGATGCCGTTAGATCGCACTTGGTCCAGTTTTTTATTGATAAGGGCAAGAAGTATTACAGGTGTGAATTCATGAAGTTGCTATAAAGATGGCAAACTGCTATTGGACAGAACTGTAAATATTTCAGTGATTAAAGCTTATTATGTGTGTTCAAAATTAGTGCTTTAGTTCATAGGGAAAAAACTGAATTTACTTTTCCCACAACCCATTGTATTTAAACTATTTGTGGAGCTTCTATGTGATCTGTTATACTTCTGCTCTTTTATGTTTTAACGAAGCGTATATTCTTTTTTATTTGGAAATTTTATTTTGGTAGATGAAAATGCTCGAGGAATTTTCAAGGAATTTAATAAAAAGATGTAGGAAGTAAGAAAAGATTATTTTCAGACCCAAAGATTATGAAAGCATGTAGGGTACTATATTATTTTTAAAACTCAGTATTCTTTTGCTTCTGAAGCCCACTTGTATTATGTCAACGTTAATCAATTAGTGTTGGTGAGTTTTATTTGTTTATTCAATAGCACATGTTAGGTATTTCTTCTTAAAGTTTTTGAATGTTTTGAGTTTTTCGCATTCTCTGTTCAAATGATAGCCAAGGCAGTCCCGTAATTGATTTTATGTTTTCGACACTTTTGTGACGAATTGAAAAAATTCTTTAGATTCTCGCGAAAATGCTTGATGGTATTGAAGCATGTTGATGTTGAAATTCTATATGTTTATTCAATCACACATGCTAGGTTTTTGGACGTTGTGATTTTTTCGCTTTCTCGGTTCAGATGACATCCAAGACAGTCCCGTACTTCATTTTATATTTTCGACCATTTTGTGACAAATTGAAAAAATTCTTTAGATTCTCTCGAAAATGCTTGATGGTATTGAAGCATGCTGATGTTGAAATTCTATATATTTATTCAATCACACATTCTAGGGTTTTTTCTGAAAGTTTTAGGATGTTATTATTTATTTATATATATATTTTTTCGCATTCGCGGTTCAGATTAACTCTGCTAAACAAAACACACTTATACCTGATTTTATGTTTTCGACACTGTTGTGGCAAATTGAAAAATTCTTTAGATCTTCCTGAGTATGCATAATGATATTGAAGCAAATTGATGTTGGAATTCTATTTATTTATCCAATTACATATGTTAATTGTTTTTATTCTTAAAGTTTTTGGATGTTGTGAGTTTTTGCATCCTCGGTCACGACCCTCTCTGCACCGCATTTGATTTTTATGTTCTCGACATTGTTTTGACAAACTGAAAGAAAAAGATTTCTTTAGATGCTTTAGAACGTGATGACAAAAAAGAAAGTAGAGGAGTAAATTGTTCTGTAATTTTCCATATGGCCCGAGCTCCCTAACGAACTCCTGGTGCTTCTAAACAGTAATCTGTCCATATCTATTTGTGCATATAACGTGATATATTTTTTTATCTAATGCATTATGGTTTTGGTATGTAGCTTTTCAAGTAAACTTGTCAAGCAGTTTGAGATTTCTGTTTTGGAGAAAGTTATTTTTCCGCAAGAGAATGGTCCTGTTGTGAAAATAACAGTGCACATGGAAGTGACACTCGAAAACAAGTTTTGATCAAGATCAGCCATATTAAAAGCAGTCAACACTTCTGCAAGTGTCGTGGTTAGATTAGTGCCCAGAACATATGTTCGTCGGTGTCACCCCTGAACACACGTAATCAACCGTAGGGGGAACTTTGTTTTTCTAAGGGGTTTGCGTCAGGCTTCACATCCGGAGTGACGCAAACTCTAATTTTATGGACTTCCCTATTCAGAGGCCCTCAGTAGGAAGCTGAAAATTTACAAAACCTGCTAAGAAAATGTCATAAAATATTTATTAAATTATTGCTGATGGGAGGCCTTTATTGGAAGGATAAGGTGAAAATGCTGGTGGTTGATATGAGATTGAGATATTTTTTCATATAAAAATACATTTCCAACGTTTAGTAAATAATTTTACTTTCTGGTGATACTGAATAAGTATCAACAGAAAGTTAAATCTGAAGAATCTGATTTCTTCAAATTTTGAAAATAAATAAAGCGATAAAATTAAGGAAGAGTTATTTAAGTCGTGCTAAGTGCATCAGTATTTAATATTTTCAAAAGTACATTTCCAATACTAAGCCAGTGAATGTTATATCAATAAAAATTACCAAATCTTTAGACCCTGTGGAACTAAGGAGATAAATAGTATTTCTATTCAACAGATAAAAAAAATAAACTGTAAGAATTCCGGTACAAAAAGCATAAACAGAATATTTACTGTGATTTTCCCTTGAAATTCCAAAAGAAGTTTAAAATTTTATAGACATATGCAAAGCTAAATTCCGAAAAAAATATTTGTTCTTCAAAAATATTGCTTTAGTTTAACTATTTTTCAAAATGTTTAATTCCTATTCCTTTCTTTTAGGTATAAACGCAACTATACAGTCAGAAAATCAGAATCAGATTTCACATAATGTCTTTTGAACTACATATTTTCTGTTGATAAACTTCCAACGATAGTGATGGATTCACGATCATGAGTTCAAGTTCGATTTTGTTCTTCAACAGAGATGTGTTAACAAAACATACTGAATCTTATCGTGGTTGAAACATATTGATATTAGTGTTGGGTGAAAGTCAGAAGAGTAGGGTGAAAGTAGAAGCTCTACAAACTACTCTACGTATTTAACAAGTTGACAATGACGTTTATAAACGTCCAATGCTTGGGATTGTAGATGCAAATGATGGCTATTGCCGTCCTATATTCTTAGTATTATAAATAAATTATTAAAATGTATATCAATGTTAAATCTATTTCCTTTAAAAGTCTTCATTGTTCTGAAAAGAATGAATTATGAAATATTTATCATTAATATCACCTATCATTTAAGCTCCCTTACAAATGTTTTTCAAAATTGAATCTTGTATCTCTAAATTATTGTTATGCTAATATAAGTGTTTATTCTTGAATTTTTAAATTTTTTATTACAGAAAAATCTAAATGAATTGAAATTAACTGAATTAATATGAAAATAAAATTATAATGGTTTCTAAAAATTTATTTTTTCTTTTTGTTAAATTATTCCCAAAAAATTATCGTTTTAGTCTGCACAGCTACCAAGACGTCTATAGCCGTCTTTTGTGTACCAGCGAAATAGAGATATTAAAAAAAATGACGGCTATAGAAGTCCATCATTTTATAGAAAAATTTGTTAAAAAAATAATTTTATTCAATAAGTTTGAAATCTTCAAGGAACTCCCCAAGAATCAACTAATTAAAGAAAAAAAGTTTCTTTTGTCGTCCATCGCCGATTTCAAAGTGAGTGTCAGCGTGTTAAGTTTCATTTCCCTGTTTACAGATCATGAATTATGAGTCCAAGTTATAGTCAAAAGAGATGTGTATATTGTTGCAAAATGTCTTACTGTGGGTGTATGGTGTAAGCAGTCCAACACGCAGGATAATGGAGAATGAAGATTTATTTACAAATATGCAGGAAAACACGTAGCACAGATACAGGAAACAATAGTTCTTGCACAGATTACAAATGTAAACAGACAACAATTCGCAGGTAATAACAGTTTAGCACTTTGTTATCTAACAACACAAACAGTCAGCAAATTACTAATGACTAGTAGACCATAACTGCACCTTCAATAGCGCTCAGCTCACCAGCCCGCACTGCGGGTGGAACTCCAAAGTCATTCGCGCTCAAGGTGATCCCAGTCGATCAAACACGCTCCTCTGATCTAAGTGCCGTCCTTAAATATTCTCTCCGACAGGCCGTGACGTCACATGGTGTTTTCTCGAGTATTCCCTTTCCTAGTAGAAATATCGAGAAAAGGGTTGCATTTTCGGGAATGATCTATTTGTCGCCAAATCTCCAAAATGGTCGCCAAGTTTGTCGCCAAGGTCAGGGTGTCATAACTGTCGCTGAGGTCACTCCATGCTTAACCTTGTAAAACTCTCTTCCCAACCATAAGACTCGCATTGCTGGGAAGCGACTTTCCATGTTTGTAACAATATAGAACACATCGAATCCGATCTTGGCTGAAATAACATCTTGATATTCGCGTCGGATGGAATTCTGTAGCATGGGGCGCTGCTCTACAAACCACTCGACGATCTTCCATTTCATTTCCCTCTTTCCAGACAACGAATCATTCTGATTGTCTAATGAGGCTCGAAATTACGAAAATCATATTCTACATCAGGGCTCCTTAAACTATATCCACTCACGACTCCTTATCGGGTTCAAAAATTTTCAAGGCCCCGTTTACATCAGAAAATCTTGGCGCGAACACAAATTTGGAAAATAAATAATCGAATGAAGCATTAGCCCTTCAGATACGAATCAGCGATTTACGCAGGTTGGAAATTAGTATATTTTCTGCTCCATTTCGCAGACTAGTGCGTTTCCCTCTATTATAGCGTTCAATTACATTATAATAATTATGGTGTTGCTTATAAATAACATTCTGATTTGCTTAAAAGCATTTTGACATATTTGCAAACATTGCATCTAAATGGCGTATTAAAAATATCAGCGGCTGGATTATTAATTAATGATAACTAAAAAGAAATTAGCTTCCAATTAATTTTTCAAAAAGTTTAATGAAATTCTTGAAGTCAAAATAAGAAGACTCTATAAAAGTTTTTACAACCCCAATATTTTTCTTGTACGTTCCCACTTACTGTCATGACGACAGTTCAAGAAGGCTTGCTTTGCGCTTTAAGTTGGAGTCATGGC
Source organism: Araneus ventricosus (assembly GCA_013235015.1). Taxonomy (NCBI): domain Eukaryota; kingdom Metazoa; phylum Arthropoda; class Arachnida; order Araneae; family Araneidae; genus Araneus; species Araneus ventricosus. The sequence continues at coordinate 152,403 of BGPR01001551.1, forward strand.
AAATCAAATGGCTGTCTTTGTTGGGGGATAGGCATAAGTTTGAAACCTTTTTTAACATTTTTTTTTATTAAAATGGAATCTACTGGAAGAAGGATCAAAGAAATATTTTAAATTGATTTCGGTTACTTGTTTAAACGAAATAAAAGTATAACCTATATTTATATTTACTTTTTATTGAATCATTCCGAATTTTTTTCTTGGATTGTCAGATATGAGAACGTTATATTCTGTTTTTTAAGGAACGTTGACATTGTATATCTTTAGAAATAAAATCTCTTTTATAATGTACTTGTGCTATCTCATTCCAAATATGACTTATTGCATACCAAAATGTACTACAGTAAAAGCTAAGTTATCGAATATAGGTGGTTATGAATATATCTTAAGGCACATCTAAATTACTAAAAATTAGAATGCAAGAATTTTTTTTCAAAATTTTACCCTTTTTAAGGCACATCTTTAGTAACAGACCTTATTCTAATTTATTTCGGTAAGTAAATAAATTATGGCATGGATTGATTTATTTTCGCAGTTTACTTGCAGTAATTTTCCAATAATAGCAAAAAAAAAATTAAAAAAATTTCAGAACAGCTATTATTTTCAGTGCTGTTTGAAGGCCTTCAATTGAATTTAAATCTCTTAAATAATAAAGTAAAATTTGCATTCTGTCACACAGAAATATAAAAGAGTTATCCCTTTTAGTTTTATTATATTTTCTATGTTTTTCTTTTTAATGCAGCTTCAATGTATTTTTGAAACTAATTTCTGTATGGGTTAGTGTATAAATGGAAAGTCATGAATAAAAAGATTATACAAAATTTTAATCGAGAACAGTAGTGATTTGTTCATTGTTGCTGCAGCATTTACTGCATTTGTTTCAAAAGTTTATTTATATACTTTAAAAAGTATAATTTGTAAAATTTATTATTTCACTATATTTGTTAATTTTTCCTTACTAAATGTTCATGATCGTATGCATTACTACATTAAACCATTTGTTAATCACATCCTGTAATCGCAATCAGCATGTGAAACCCTATTTTTGCTCCAAGTAGCACCAACGAGCTTGGAAATTGAAATCACGGGCTTCATGAGACCCAGTGCGGAGTAGCACGAATCTGTGCTCAAAATACGTGGCTTAAATAAAGGGGAATTGCCGTTTCTAGAGCTACGGAGGCTCCAGCCCATTCCTTATAATAAGGAAAATCCCAAATTGGCGCTTTTATCTATTTTCTTCCTCCCCTCCCACCTAAAATATTTTTCCTGTATTTTATTTTTTTTCTATCATTTTGTTTCATAACTCGAGGAAAGGAAGCAATTCCTTCTTAGTAGGTATTATTACGAAAATGATTTTCCTGGAATTACTTGTTGCCAGTCAATTATTCAAATGAAGATAAGAAGTACTTTTCACTACCTATCTTTGTCACTTACTTATTTAGATAAAAATAAGTAGTAAAGATAAGACGTACTTTTTTTTACCTGCTGATTCAGTGTCAATCGGGAATGGGAATAACGATTCATATGCTCTTGAGAAATAGACTTGTCGTTACAATCGCTTAAATACATGGTGGTCATAAATTATTGGACCCATTTCAAAAATTAATGAAAAATAACTAATAATGTTACAACTACGGTTTTTTTTAAAATGAGAGCTCATTTGAAAAACTTTTTTTAAGATAGTTAACGCGCCGTTACGGTGGTCTAGGTGGTCGTAAATTATTGGACATCTCCCATTTTTGAGAGCCATTATCTGCGAAACTATTAAAACTAGAAGAAAAATAAAAGCATGTATTTGTAGAGAATTTTACGCCCTTTAATTTGTTAAACCCATTGTAATTCGGAAACTGAATAGTTTAATAAATATAGATTTTCGTATGTGAATACATTAATAAATGTAGATTGTTATGCATGAATTAATTAATAAATACAGATTTCTGTACTTGAATAGATTAACAAATGTAGATTATTATATATGAATAAATCAATGCTGTAAGTGAATAGATTAATAAATGTAAATGGCTGATATGAAGGATACACGAGGACAGGAGGTGGTGTTGTGTTATGTACATGAAGTATAAACAAATGTAGATTATTGTACATGAATATATTAATAAATGTAGATTGTTGTACGTGATGAAAAAAATTACGTTTCCCTAAATTATGAACCCTAATATTGTTTGATGAAAAAAAAAATTAATGTAAGATCTAAATTTTCATTCGGGGACATACGATTTTAAAAAAATGCAAAAATTTGATAAAGAGACCATGGTCAGATATCCAACCGATATTTAATTTGCGAAATATTCAGAAATCCTCCATATATGTACCACCCATGACAATTCCTCCTGATCAGAGTTTAATATAGGTGATTCAAGTTGGAGTATCCTTCACCCACAAGAAAATAACTAGACTGTCCTCCAGTTTTCCTCATACAAGTAGCAGCCACTAAAATGCCACTAGACAGGCTGAGACGAAGAACCATTAAATACAACCTTCCCCATCAGTGATAAATTCCTTTGCATGTGTAAGGTGTTGTCATGGTTGCACACATACAGTGGAAGCTCGACGTCCTTCAATTTCCTTGATTAGCTTTCTACCGCCACACTGCGATTCGAAGCACAACAAAGCAATAAACCACACAGCCAAGACACTCAAAGGGGAATCAAGCTCTGCTTCTGTTCAACCCGTAAACGCTTGTTTGATATGAAATTAAAGGTGGGACTTTTCGCTTTTCGGTAAAATTAATGGCCACGGTTAATATTTTAAATAAATGCTTTAGAACGACAAATAATTTTACCTTCAAGTTTGATTATTTTGCCCTATCCAATATTTAAGATAGTTTTCTCATTGAAAGATCGATTGTTAAGTAATAATTGTTGTGGAATATTGATATGCATATTTTTAACTATGAACATATTAACAGAATACTTTGAACATAAACCAATGTAGTAAGACCTTTTGTATTTGAAAATAGTTTGAATAGTATAATATATAATAATAATATAATAATCTAATAATAATATAATATTGCCTTAAATAATGGAAATGGAGTCGCAAGAAATTCAGGATTTGAAGCTTTATGATATTTTTCAGAAGATGATATGGCTGTATATGAATAAATGTAAATTTTTGTACATACGTATGCAGAAAATGGGATTCATTTACATGAATAAATGTAAACTGTGCATGAAAAAATAGAACATTCCCTAAAAATAAGCACTAATGCGATTTTTAAAGCAAAACTTAATTTAAAACAGGGCGGAGAAATCCGGTAGTACTCTGAATGTTTCTAGTCGAATCAGGGGCGGATTAAGCTTGTTGAAGGCCCTCAGAAAGCATTATACACATGTACTTTTACATTTCCGGTTGTCAGTCATCATGTTTTAAAATAATACTATTTTGCATACTTTTCATAGTGATAACTACGTTTTTATTGATAATATTTACATTTTATAATTGCTACATTATGCAACTTTAAAATCAGTATATTTAATCGATGAATTACATCTTATTAATCATAATTAAGATGTTTTGAATTGACATACGTAAATCAAAATTTAGTTATTATCGAAATAAATTCAAAATAAAAGAAAATGCAAGTAACTTTTTCCTTAGCAAAATTGCTTTCTGTATTGCTACTGAACACATCACTATTATTTTCTAATAACATTAGTGAGGCATAAAGCTCTAAAAAGAATTAAGTTCATACTTAATACTGAAGTATTATAAAGTGGGAATGCAAAAATATTTGACTATTAATATTAAATATTCAAATCAACATATAATCTATGCTTCTTTCATCGAAGAGCCAGTCAACCTCTTGAAGATCCAAATTGTTATAAAGCGTTTTGTCTCACCATTTTATAATTTTTAAAAATTTCTTAAGGCATGAATTCATGTAAGATAGAAAAATGCTCCAAACTATTTTTTCCCGCATACTTTTAAATTGGAGATTAATACCAAATCGGACTCATTTTGACACTTTTTCAGATTATTTTACTATATAACAAAGAACCATATACCCTTTTTAATAATCCATTATAAGTTAAAAATGCCTTTCTCGTACACTAAGATTATCGCCAAACTTAAAAAGTCTCGGAGATAAATTTGAATAGAAACTGAAGTTGATTTTAATAAAAACGCGCGAATTATGAAATACCTCACAAATTCAGCAATAATATAGTTTTAATTATTGTTCATTCATTAAAGCATCAACGTGATACTTTAATAATTGATGAAAATTAAAAATATATATTAATTCTAGACATTAATTATTTTTTAAGTTTTTGAAATACTGCATGTTTTTTAAATATCTTGTAAAGAGACAAAGTTTAAAATTACAAGTTAAGTTTAATACACATTGTCTCGAAAGCAGACGATTATGACAGTTTATAAACTATTGTCAACTTCAAGTGTTATTTAGTTCTTGATGTTTCACATACAGAGGCGTCATAATATTTAAGAAACTATTCCAGAAGATCAAGGAATTAAACTTTACAATAGTTTTTGGCCATTTCAAGATAGATAATAAACATTTTCTATTTTAGTTTAAAAAATGAAAGCACAAGAAATTGAGAAGTACAGAAATTCAATTTAAGAGCATGTTTTTTAAGATAATAAATATTTCAAAATATATTGTCATCAATATTCAGTCAGTTGTTAGAATTATAAGATTTAAATAGACTATTGATTTCTTGTTATTTATACTTAAAAATTGTGTTCTATATTAAATGGGACATGCCTTTATAGCAACGCTTCAGGTACGCTGTTGTAAAAAAAATTACCCTTCTTGTACGCGATATCCTATTTTTATTGAATTAAATATATAGAAATAAATTGTTAGTCACAATCTTTGCAAATGTAACGAATGAGAATAGAACACTGACTTACACATTACTCCTTCTGTTGACTATAAATTTAAAGAAACAAATTATTTCAGATTTCAAAAACATCATTTTCAAGTTAAACGAAAAGACCTGCGTTCTAGTATTTAATAAAGCTATAAATGTAGCACTAAACTTCAGTACCCAAAAATATTTCGAATTTTTATGAAATTTACACTATTTTGTTTCCTGTTTGGAGATCAGTGAGTTCATATAATTGGTACACTGTTCTATGAATGCTTTCTATAAAATATTATTCAAAATTGAAGTGATATTGTAAATAAAATTTACCTTATTGATTATGAAGACTTTTCGTAATGAACTAGTTCGTTAGACAGAGTTGTGTCTATTCCAAAGGATAAAAATTCATTTTCACACAATTATGTAAAGCTCAGCAGAAGTTTTTTTCCCCTGAACCTCGCTCAGTTTTGCATAGCGTGGCAGCTCTAATAGCAAAAATTTTCCATGGTAACACAAACCAGAATCATTAAGAAATTTCATTTTTTAACTATATTTCCTATGTTCAGCGGTGTACCTTGGTGACCAGGTTAAGAGAGACGGTAGAGGACCATGGTGATGAGTGTTATCAAGTGGCCTTTAATAGGCGTTTAACGAAAGTGCAAGGTGGAGATGATTAGAAATCGAGAATCGCTATTTTCATATTTCCACCTTGGCAATTATTCCAAACAGCTAACTGAATGCAATTGGCTCTCTGGAAATGAAAAAAATTTTACTAACTGAACTGGTCTATTGGTACTAATGATAACTGAATTATTTAACAATCATTGAAAATGAAAATTCACCACTCAGTCTAGTCATTGAAATGACAGCTTCGTGAGATTTTTAAAAACGAATGGGTTTATTCCTTAGTCCTGAAAGTTCTTAAGGGGTAGTGTTTTTTCGTCTGGAATTGGGTAAACACCAATCTATCTGAACTGGGGATCTACATCTGGTTAGATAGAAATGAATTTTGGAAGTTCCTTGAATAAGTCAATTTATCGCCATATTTTTTTTAATCTTTTGGATTTCGGGGCCCCCTTTCAGCTTGGGGCCTTAGGCGCGCGCCTCGTGCGGCTAGCCTTTAATCCGCCTCTGAGTCGAATGTCTTAAAACTTAACACGTTGACTGCCAGACGCATTTTCGATAGTTTGCCCAAGGCGCCGACGTGAACTTTTCATTATGCGATGCATATTATGCTGAAATATTATTTGCAGCAGATAAAATGAGTTATAAAATCATGCTTGAAGCAGTTTTCGTGGTGGGGGTTACCGGTGACCCCCACGGCGCGTTAGGCAATTTTTTACGATTGTCCTTTTTTTCAAACAATCGTGCTTCGATTGCTAAGTGATTACTCTCATTCTTTAGTCTTATTCGGTGTGTTCTACAAGCAAGTAAGTGCGTTTGTTATATTTTTTCACTCTACATACGTGTTTGCATTTTATATCTTTCATTCAATTTTTTTATTAGCCCTTAAAAATATGGCTTCGAATGAAGATTATTCATCAAGTACATCATCTGACGGTGCAGTTTTACAAAGACCTTCAAAAATATTGCGACTGCTATCAGACAGCGAGAAAAGTTCAGTGAGTAGTTCGTCGGATATAATAAGAGCTTCCACGGTACGTCGGCGTCGAATTGAGTCTGAGAGTGAAACTGAATCTGAAGATAGCGATAACAATGAAAATGATATACCAGAAGAGTTTGATGTTGTTAAGGATGTTGGGGCAAGATATATTAGGCGGCACTAAATATATTGGATGGGGTAGCTAGGATATTTATAAAAACACTGAAGCAAGGTAGATGCCCAGAAATAAAATTTAAATTATAATATATATATTGAACAATTAATTAATTCTGGGTACTAAATCGAATAACACAACAATAAGCAATTCTAGCAATACTGATATAATCACCTACCTTTGCTGACCTGAAAACCCTAGCTACTTAATTAAAAGTCAATTCGCATAGAGTGGTAGCACATTGCGCTATATTAATTGAAGAAGAACAAATTTATTAAAATTCAAATATTTTTTTATTAACAATTCTATGGATACTAAACTGCCAACAATTTTAAGATATGAATATAAAATTTGCAAATTTTACTGCTGATGCACACAACATCAAATATATGAAATCTCACAACTATAAAACAGAAAGTATATAAAAAAACAGATATCTATTCTTTACCAAATTAGTAAATGCAAAAAAGGAAACACTCTCATAACGGCCATTTTGATATACGAATATATGGAGTGAGAGATTAGTAGTCTCACAATGAATATTCTTCATGTGCACTGAAAAATGTACCTTTCATTGATTTGAACTTTCGCACACTATATTTTGTGCCACAAAACGGATTTAAATCAGTAGAAGCAAGGCATTTCTTGGTTTTGCAACATCACTTGCGGTCAATATTAGCATGTGAAAAATTTAGTTTTCCCCGATCGATGTGTAGTTGATTTTGGAAATCTTTCTTGGTCACATTTTTTGTTACACAAGTGGCGTCTCTGGTTCACAAACAACAAAATCGTTGCAGATGGTGACACTCGCACAAAACAGTCATTTCCATCACGATCACACTACTTTCAACTTTTTGCAAGTCATCACTGCTGTTCGCAAAATGAAGAGCTCTTAATATAATATCGCCATTCCAAACGCAAGAAGAAAATAAACTTCAGTCCAGCATGAACACGAATAGTCCAAGACAAAGAAAAAAAATCAGTTCAAACATAAGCCGCCTGTTGATTTCTTATTTAAATTCAACATTTTAGTTCCTTTAACCAACAGATTTAATCTACTGCTTGCATGCCTGAGAGGACGAGAACCGAAGGAAAAAATCCCAACGGTCTCGGAGCCTCCAGGATGCGTGCTATCACTTCAGAAAATTCAAACGAAAAAGACAAAGGAATCTGCTTTCATAACGGAAAAAACACCTCCAGTCAAGAACGTCAAAACCCAATAACATCTAAATTCATGCGCAACAAGATGGCGAGGAAATAGTCCCGTAGCAAAATTTGAATTTAAAAATTAATTAAGTTGAAACCTTAATGGAAACAACAACAAAAGTTAAGACAAATAATAATTAAATCGAAAACAAAGTAAATAATTAAGTAAAATTTAGAAATTAAATGAAACGGCTAAAATTATCGTTTGAATTTCAAAATTTTCCAAAGTTGCCACAAGAGAAGAAAGAAACTTTAGTGGCGAAGAATTAAATTAATTAAAAATACTGACAAAACCGAAAAATGATGTTAATGCAATATTTGCAATCTAACAGATGTGAATTGGAGTATTCCGTTAGGTAATAAAACCAACATCACATTTTCTGATTCGTCAGGTATCAACACATCTCAATCAGAAATTTTTGCTTGTACGGAACCACATGATTTTTATTTCCTTTTTGTTACTGATGAAATATTCGAAATTATTGCAAAGCAAACGAACATCTATGCTACGCAAAGGAGGATTGATTCACCTTTTCTTTGCCTTGAATGTTTCAATCTGACTCATCGCAATATGCACTGATAAAATGTATATTTTTCATGTACTAATAACATTATTTTTCTATGTTCTATATTGCATTAATTTCTTCAAACCATTATAATAACAATGGTATTATTGAAAAATTTATCAGTATCCATATTTACTATAATATGTACTTTTATTATTTGCTGCTTCGCCGGTCACCGGTGGCCCCCACGGCGCTGTAGCCAAGTCGAGTGCCGATCACCGGTGACCCCCATGGCAGTCAACGTGTTAAAATAAGTTTAGTATTACAGAAATGTTGTTCGAATGTAGCTTTTTGAGGAAGAAAGGGCTGGGATAAAATAAAATGAACAAGAAAAATAAAGTGAGCCTTTTCGATGCTGTATCAATTCTCAGTAATTTTTTTTGTGTGCGTGTGTGGGGATGGGGTCATGAATCAAGTCGTGAGAAAATACACCTTGAAAAAAACTATTTTATTAAGCAGCAGTTCATTTTAACATCATTCTTCTACAGAGGGAAACGCTCAAAAGGACAGAAGCTTGATCGAAGCAAAATCACATGGAGCTAAAACAAGGAAGTCTCCAGAATGTAACACGATTTGTTGATTCAGCGTTTTTAGAGAGGCTCGCGATAAAGACCGACTCTGTGGAGTGCTCCTAGTCGGAACGATGTAAAAAGAAGCAAAGTGGGCTATGTTAAAATTCGAAACAGTTCTCAAAAGGAACGATTTATCACATATGCATAGATATTCATGTCAAAATAATGTCATGAATCTCCACTTTTTAGAATTATGTCTGTCTGCCTTTGAACATGATAACTTAAAGGCGCAACCATCTACACAGAAGAAATTTGTATGTGTATTTGTATTGTTGATATCTACCAAATTTTTGGAGAAATGCATGTATTGGAAGACTGTCTGTCTGTGCGTATGCATGTGAGCCCGATAACTCATAAACCCACAGGACTAAATGGATAAAATTCGACATACTGTTTTATCCCAGAAATTGTAGATACGCATCAAATTTTGAATCAAATCTATCATCAGGCAGTCTGTGTACCTAATGTTTATTCATGTGTGTGAAAAAGCGATAGCGCGAAAAAGCAACAAGCTAGATTATTGAATTTTGATCTAGTGTGATCTTTACACCAAAACTGTAGACCAGTGCCAAATTTTAAACCAAACGTGTGAAAGTGTAAACTGTATTTTTCTGTTCGTGTGTATATCTACACTTTTAACCCAAACACCCAATAAACTAGGATTGCATTTAATTCAAAACGTTCTTTAAAACGTACTTTCATTAGTGTAAGAGTTGCAGAATTTTCTAATTTTAATATTTTGCACTTTTTCCAATCTTAAGATTAATTTTTTAATCAAACTCACCACCAGGTGGCCACTTATACGAAATCACAATAATTAAGTTATGAAAACATAAAAATAGTGTATTACCATCGAGTGTATTATTATCGAGACGCCAGTGTACAAGAATTCAAAACTCTAGCACATCAGTAAGTGAATGAAAAATCGATTACAAAATTTCATCTTTACAAACATGAAACAAATCAAGTTAAATAAAATAGTTTAAAGAGAAATTTTGTATGTAGTCTTAAAACCAAAATTGTAGATCTGTATCAGTTCTTGGACCCTATCTGTCAACGGGAAGATATATTACAAAACTGCAAACTCGATTCTCTTCGCTATACGAACGAAGCTAAACACAAAATGCACCATATTATGGAAGTGTACGAGAGAGTTGAGGGAGAACACTCCCGCTGGTTTTCACTGGAAACAGTGGCTTAGCGACTGAAGAGCAAAGGGGTTATAGATGCCCGTGGCGCGAATTTTAGGGGCGCGATGGTTACAAAATATTAGTGTGTTTATGTCACTTTTTAAAGTCAAATATGATGAGAGGGAGAAAAGACTAATGCCGTGTAACGGGCGCCATCTACATTTGTCATTTCATTGTAAACGAATGAGGGTGAAAAGTCACATTATTCCCCGGGTGCCACTTACCCTAGCTACGTCACTGACCGGAGATCATGTGTCATCGCATACTTACAACCGACCGTTGAAGCCCCGATCTCTCCTCACCTCTCCCCGGCCGGGTGGGTCAGTTAAATCCTGTGAGCGAAAATAAAGAAGCCCAAAAAATTTTATTGTCCTGGAATGTAAGAATTGACTTCAAATATTGGCGCGGTGCGTCAGGAGAATTGAGATGAACTTGGCAGTATCTTTATAATAGTTATAAAAACTGTGTTTATGTATTTTCTTATGAAATATTATTATTGTTTGTTTTTAGGTATCTGATCTGCCAAGTTTCAGTGTATCAGTGGTGTAGTCGCAAAATAAACAGTGCCTGAACGCTATAAATGCAGTACCAGAACGCTCTAACCAGGGTGACAAAAATCGCGCTGTTTTAAGGACGCTTTCACAATATTTTCTTATTTATTTCTCGTGAAAAAAAAGCAGTACGGCTCCACTACAACTCCTCTGTGTATGTGTTGAAAAAGCAGCATTCAATTTTTTTTATTTTATTTTTCTGAATGAAAGTCTTAAGACTCCGAAAATATTATCAGACAAACCAGTGCAAAATCATAAGCACCATGCACTAAAATGTATGTTGTTTGAAATCTTGTTTTTAATGAAAGCTATATATAAGAACTGATAAATAGCATGTTAAATTTAGATTTTTTCCCCTGTTTTTTTTACAAGGGAGGAAATCGTTTCTTCTTAAGAGTTCAGCTAAAAACGGGTGTGGCTGGTTAAACTAATTGAAAGGCGAAATAACAAAAATGTTTGCAGAAAAAGAGGGGAGAAAAAATACCAAAAAGAGACACAAAAAAAGTCGAAATGGGGACAAAAACGAATAAAAAATAAATGAAAAAAAAGGATAAAAAGAAGTCAGAATTCCTTTACTACTTTATTCATTTTCTTCCAATAAGATGTGCGCCTTACAGAGTGACTCTAAAATTTACCCTTATACAAAAAATTTTCAGGAAACAAAATCTGTATCACTGTTTTGTTGCTTGATAAATACTGTTTAAATGGAAAAGTTGACAACAAAAATGGATGCTCCTTAATGTTTCTTTTTCCAGTTCAGTCTTCAAAACTGCTTTCACATGCGCGTTTTTAAAGAAATATAGTTGTTATTATTTATTGTCTTACCTTGCTACATCCGTTCTGTTCTATAGTCTTATAGAAATTACATTCTGACACAAATGAAAAGTTTATAAAAAGTTTTTAAAAAGCGCTTTTAATATTGTTTTTGAAAGAATGAAATAATTTTTTTATCAAAAATATGGACGTGGATACAATAAAGAAATTAAACAATTATGGATGTATTAATATTATTTATAATAAGATTTCATAATAATTTTAATTTATTATTATGCTTGAAGTGCCAGACAATATTAAAAATTTTTTAATGTTTTAAAATTATAAATATTCCAACTTTTAATTAATTGAACAACACTTAATGGTAATTAATGCACTTTGCTGCAGTAACCCTTCATGAGGGAGTAACCATACATAGGGAGAGTGGAGTAAAACCGGGTACCCTTGATTCTGATGCCTTTATTTTTCCTATTTAGCAGACAGATACTGAATTACACTCCTACTGGCCAAGAAAAAGTGACAGTCATAGTGGCGTGTTGTAGCTGTTGAATTCACTGCATCTGTGACGTTTTAATTTGTTATAAGACGTCAACTCTCTAATGTTCGTTTGATTTTAAACTATCCTTACTTAATTATCATTATAGATATAAAACTATATTTAGTCCAGCTTATTATACGTTTAATAAGGATTTATACCTATCAAACAATAAGGATTTAGTCCAATTGTTGCGCGGTTCTATTTCGTTTTTTACTACCTCTGCATTCGGGGTAAAACCGGGTACTCCAAGTAAAACGAGCAGTCAGTATTGATGATTCCCCCTCCGATGAAGACAATAAAAACACATCAGACGTTGATTGTTTATATTTTAATGATGTATTTTCTAATTTAAATAAAGAAGAAGGGTTAATCCAATGTAAAAACTATCTTATTTGTGCCCAAGTGGCGCGTAGAAAGAAGACAACTGCTTTACATGTGAATTTTGTAACTAATATTCTTAAATTGTCATATAAAATAAAAATGATTACAACTTTTCCACTGAAAATCGAGTCTTCCTAATTTCCCATAACGTTAACATGTGTACCCGGTCTTACCCCACTGTAGTTTGACTTTTTTTTAATAAAAAAAATCATTGATAAAATAAGTAATGAAAAGGTGGCTTTTCTGGAAAGATATATTGTACTCCGATAAACAATGACTCTTTTAATAAAATTTGAGAGCTCTGTGTCGAATATTTTAGCTCCAACAGGTCTTCGAACCTTATCTACCCGGTTTCACCCCACTTTCTCCTACATATTTTTTTGTTTCTTGAAATTTATTACAGAACCCATAACAATAAAATGCAACTCTCTTTATTAAATACATCGCGATAATTTAGATAAATTGATTACATTAGATAGAAATGAAAATGACTGCATTTATTGCAAAATTCCTTCTTGTTTTTTCCTCTCTCTCTCTTTTGGATGGAAATACTCAAGTTTTAGTTTACCGTTTTATTTTAGATTCTAATTAAATTTGTCGTGCCGTTTTATTTTGGATTCTAAATAAAAAAATGTGACTTGAAATTATATCCTTAAAATTTTTTTCTGCAGCGTCTAGAAGAAGAAATTCAGTGAAACAGAATAGACGGGTGATAGGAAGGATAAGCAGGGGGCCACTTTACAACAAAATACTTTTCTGACATTTAAAAAGTGCAATTATTTTATCTAGATATTGAAATAGTGAAATATTAAAAAAGACCAACAATGAAACAATGCATATTTTGTAGCTATTGTTTCCGTCGTAAATTAGGACTGTAAATAGGATTTAGATGAAAG
>BGPR01001551.1:170588-242697 GCA_013235015.1 Araneus ventricosus
CTGTGTACTTCGTTCAGTTACGTATTGCTGATCCTAATGCTGTGTCCGACAACAGCCGGGATACGAAACGAAACTGAATAAAAGGAAACTGGCATTTCAGAAAAAATTTAAATATTACGGAAAATATGAGCATTTGTAGTAAATAATGTTTTATTGCGCATACGCGAAATATAGTTCTATATAATATCAACAGATGGCGCCAGCAAAAGCTACTCTAAATAAAACATAAGAAAGGCGCAGTTCGGGTCCGTGGCTTAGATTTTTCGTGAAAACGTCGGGATAAAATCTTAAAACAAGTATTTTCTATTAATATGTAATTTAATTATCAATCTCTTTAATACAATATTCACACAGAGCAGTATAATGGTTACAGAATTGATAAATAACAAGCTACACAGACCCTTGCTATATACGATAAAATTGTGATTTATCTATTCTGTAACCATTATACTGCTCTGTGTAAATATTGTATTAAAGAGATTGATAATTAAATTACATATTAATAGGAAATACTTGTTTTATGATTTTATCCCGACGTTTTCACGAAAAATCTAAGCCACGGACCCGAACTGCGCCTTTCTTATGTTTTATTTAGAGTAGCTTTTGTTGGCGCCATCTGTTGATAGTATATAGAACTATATTTCGCGTATGCGCAATAAAACATTATTTACTACAAATGCTCATATTTTCCGTAATATTTAAATTTTAATACAATGTTTCTTTTACGTATTGTCAAGTAATCTGCAAATTTCGTACAGTTCGAAAGAAAACTTCATGTCATAATCAAAAAACATGCGGAGTTTGAAATTTTCAATTTAATACCGATTTTTACTTATATTCTGATAAATATTTTTATTGTTTCACTTTGGGTCCTAGTAATACTCCTCGTGCTCTTTAAAATGACGCCAGAATCAACCTCTTAGCTAAACGCGTTTCGACGCTACACTTATTTATAACCTTACATAAAATTAATTCATAACAATCACGCGCATGCACCTACACTGGTACGATGACATCAGAGGCAAAACAAATACTATGCTACAAACTCTTACAGATATGATCTATCCGTTACGGGGTCAACCATTCTTTTCGCATTATTAATCTCGTAGTTATTAGCGATTCAAATATGACGGTATTTTGTCACACAAGAAAGTTCGACCGACTAGTGCTGTAACGAGCGGAAAGACGCTTTCACGTCAAAAAATAAAATGGAAAAACAATATTTCAAAATTACCAAAAGAAAAAGAGTACGCATAATAAAATATAAATCTTAAAAATACGTCGTATTAGTTACGCGCAAATACACCTGCAACCAAAAGTTAATGTAGAGAATAGAACAAAAGGAGTATAATAAGGAGTTATTTGACATATTTTTTCTTATTTACTTCTCGTAAAAATCTCTATCTCTAATACTAATAAAGATGAATGTCTGTCTGTGTGTATGTCTGTTGGCCGTGTACAGAACAGATCGTAGAACATAGAGCTACCAAATTTGGTACAGATATACTTTGGATGCTGAAGATGTGCACCTCGGAGCCGTTTTTTAAAAATTTTAATTCAAATTTAAATTATTTAAAAATTAATCAAATTTCGTCGTTTTTTGCCAATAACTTCTGAATGAATTTATCAACAAAGAAATTTTCATGTCATTTTAAAGAGCAAAAAATTATCTTTCCAATTATACCAGTTTTATTATTGTAGAAAATTTTATCTATTTTTTTTATAAATTTTTAAAGTCATCGGAACTTTAATGTCACTGGTTGCGAGAGTAGAAATTGACGTAGGGGAGGCGGGGCGTAGCAGCTGTAATGGCCGCAAGTATCTTCAAAACAAAATTATTATTGCTGTAATCGCTTCGGCAGTTCATATTCTAAAAATGGAACGACACAAAGAAGATTAGCATGGTCCCTTTCCAAGGATGCCACGCAAAATGGTGAAGCGTTCCACATTTTTAACACTGATCTGAGAAATGCTCTTAAGCTCCTGGCCTTTATTCTAAATCTAAAAATTAGTCAAAAAATTATTTGAAAATCTGCCTAATAGTAAAAATCACTTCATGTAAATTGTAAGCGCTCCAGATAAATTTCATATAAATAATTCCCCTCTTTTCAGCATTCTTTGCCCCGCCCCCAATCATTTTTTTGCCTATACTCTATCACAACTGCTTCAAACATCTCCTCCCACGGACTTGGTAGCGTAGCGGTAGCATATCCTTCTCCCATCATTTCACCTCGAGTTCGAGCCGCGCGTGAATTTTGCCTTCGTTAGTGTGAACACATACTTCATCTTTTCCCCCTCTTTTTTGCATACCTAAAAGGAAATATTAGATTTTAATTCTTCCAATTCTCTCATTTAGCTTTTTCTTATTTTATTTAATACTATTTTCTCAGTAATTTTTAAACATTTTTTTTAAAGCTTTAAAATTCTCTCCTCATCTAAATTTTTCTCAAATTTTACAAAATTTTTTACACAATGTTATTATCGGCGATTAATTAAGCCTGATAGATAGCTTTAGAATAGTTTGTTGTTTTGTTATGCACAGAATAATTATTCAAGATTTGATTTTTTTTTCATGCATTTCAATTCAATAATTTTTTTATTTATAAATGGATGTTTTTGTGACTAGATTTAAATGTTTATCATGAATTTAGTTTTGCCCTTCACAAAATGCAGTCAATTCTCTCTTTTTTTTCACAGAAAAAAACTTTATTTAGTTATTTTGAGTTTTAATTAGTTTTAATATGTAAATTATTTTTAGCTGAGAAATTTAATTATTGTACTTCAAATTTTTTATTACTTATTATCTTTTCCATTTTTTAAAGAATCTTTTCATTTATCATTTTTTAACACTTAAATATAAGGGATTAACTCAAAGTTCATTATGTGCAAAAACATCCTGTACATTTTCGTTTTGTGTATAAAGAATTAAAATTCAGTTATACTAACTAACCTGTTCACTGTTTGTGTTTTTAAATTCATTTCTTTGTCCTTATTGCAATTATTGCTTTCAGCTTACAAAAATTGAAATGTTGAAAATGTCAGCCTTAATTGCCTTATTACTATTAACAAAAGACTGGCGAACCAGCTGGTCACCGTAGGCGGCTAGTAAATAAATAAAGCTTTGCTGGATTGGCGTTCCGGCTCCCCGACAACCCTGGAGGTGTTCCTACTTGAGGACTGAAAGACAATTTGAAGGCTGGAAAAATTCATATCGTTTAGCTCCATGTTTTCGAAAACATTTGTTTTCCGAAATTCGATTGAATTTGAAGAGATGATACATGGTTTAATAGATTTGATTCTTTAAAAGAATTTAAAAAGTCAAGATGAGAAAACCATTGTTTCAAATTTACATTTATTTGATTGAATTGAGGTAAGAATAAATATATATAATAAAAAAAGTTTTCAAAAATACTCTTTTATCAGTGTACTTAAGAGTAGAATTCTTTATTTTAATGATTTTCTGGTTTTTAGTGTTTCATTTATAATTCATTATAATAAATATTATGAAATCCTGATTTTTTTTTTCTTTTTCAAATTCACTGCCTGGTGGTTACATTGGTGTCGAATCAAAATTTAATTGAGGTTATCGATCAGCTGATAATTAAGTTCTGAAAATTTTAAAATAGTGTATTGTCATCGAGAATAAAAGAATGTATACAATTTGAAAATTCTAGCACGTCAGGAAGTGAGAGAAAACTCAATTACAAAATTACATCTTTACAAACATGAAACAAGACAGACAAAAGTGTGTAAAAAAGTAAGCATTTTGTTATGCCAACCGTCAAATAAAAGCAGAATAAATTTCAAAGAAAAAAAAAATCATTTACGGAAACTTTAAGAAAAAAAACGCTCGATTGTCAGGAGTGGGGTTCGAACCCACGCTCTCTTTCGAGAACCAGAGCTTAAATCTGGCGCCTTAGACCGCTCGGCCATCCTGACTACATGAGTGATGATTTTTGTTTCGTTAGATGTGGAAAGAAATGTAAATAATCTAATGAAAGTGAAATATTTTGTAATCTTTTCAGCTGTTTCCGCCATTTTGTCTTCAATATTTCTTCACCTGTCGAAATCGGAAGACATGAGAAAAGCAGAAAAATTTGTAATAACGTGAAGTGAAAATCATTTTCACTCTACTCTCTTTATTATCTAATTTAAAATGTTCCTGAAGAAGTTAATCATATTAATGATTTTTTTTTTATTGGTAAGTAACTTTTTACCATCAATTATCCTCCTCAAAGAAAACTCTAAATAATATTTTTTTCTCGCAAAAATTAAGCTTGAATGTTTTATGAATGCTGGGTGTGTAGTGCAGCCGGGATCGCCGTTCCGGCATTTTTTTTTTTTTTTTTTTTTTTACGAGAAATAGATAAGATAAATTGTAAGACACCTTCTTAAAACAGCGCTATCTTTATCATATCTTTACCTTCGAAATTATGATTGGAATTTCAATATAATAAAAGTTATAAACCACTAGCAAGCGGTGGTGCGGATAGGGTTAGAAACATTAAAGTTGCAAACATTTAAATGCATTTTTTGTTTAAATTCTGAAAACCCCATGAGATTTTGCATATTATCTACCCATGTCGTGATTTACTTTGAAATTATTTGATTTTACATAAAATTTACTTAAATTTAAAAAAAATATTCATTAACATTTTAATTATATTCATGTTTTAACTACAGTACGCATTATGGTAATGTTTGATAAAAAAAAATCAAACATAAAATAATAACTGCAAAATATGCATCGTTTCATTGTTGACATTTTTATTGTTTCGCAGTTTCAATACCTAGATAAAAAAAATAATTATACATTTTAAATATAAAAAATATTTTATTATGAAGTTGATCCCTTGCTTACCTCCCTCTATTCCATCCATCACCCCCCCCCCTCCCCAAAATACCACCCAGATAAGAGCTTTCTTGCACTGCTTAATTTACGACTATACCGTTGATGAATCCGACGTAATGGTATTTCGTACAAAATGTGAAAAAGATAATAGAAATAATACTCTGGAAATTGGTCTACTATGAACATAATTTTTGAACGATCCCCCCCCCCCCTCTGTTGTTAATTCACGGCCCGTTTTCAGCCGGGGGGAAATTGTGCGATCCCGTTTCCACCATAGACTTACGATACGAATGAATGACTTACGATATGAATACTCTATCCTTAGTCTATGGTTTCCACTCGAGAAAATCTTTTCCCGCCTCGTAAGTAGGAAATAAATACAAAAAAATATATTAATTAATGAAAAATTAAAATCAATTCAATTTGAAAGAATTACTTGAAAATTTGAATGACATTTTCTAAACTGAGTAGAATTTCCTTTTTTTCTTCTTTTGTAATATATTTTGGTTGGAAATATTGAAGGATCTGAAAGAAAAAGACTTCGTGCAAGCTTTCGAGATCTAATTTAAATTAACGAAGGCTAGTTGAAGAAGCAATAACATACGCAAATTCAGCTCGTTGAATCAATCCATTAATTTCAATATTTTTATTACTGTTATTTATTTTCAAAGAACGGACATTTTACTCATCTTTGGTGAGAACCACTGACAAATGCAAAGAGGCTAATAAATATAAAGAAAATATTTTGAAAATTCAAGCAAAGGAAGAGTATTACAGGAACAGTGTATTATTACCGACAGAAACGGAAAACATCAGAATTACAGAAAAAGAATGAAAGATCATAGACTAATTGAATACAATTAGAAAACAAAATCTACAATTCTCTCATTTTACTTTAATTTTAACATTTTCATTTTGAGCTATTACATATCGCTGTAGAAACACTGCCCAAAAATATCAAGACTAGACATTGGCGAATCCGCTGGGGTGCTATGGGGCTGCAGGCCCCCCCCCCCCTCGAAGAACTAAACCGGAATTCTTGATTTTTTTTTAATCATTATACTTGTTTACATTTGTTTTCCCGCTATTCTAGCTTAATGTCGATGTATTTTGTTGTAACATTTAATAATAAACAAAATTTGATACTATTTTCTATATCTATATCATCATCATCAGATCTTTAAAATATCACTTAGATTTCTTTTTTTTTTCAGTTTGCTTATGCACCAAATATATGAATTTACTAGGGGGTTACACCCCCTACTCGCTCCGCTCGTCAACCCCCAAGAATCACGCTATGATTCTTTTGGCTCTCGCTTCGCTCGCTCGCTTTACAATTATGAGTGTCTGCTAGTAATAGGAAATTATAAATACATTAATTACTAAAAGTAAATTTAAATTATTTGAATAGTATGAAGTTCTAACATTCATTTTTCATTAATTACTAAAAATTAAATAATCAATTTCTAAAATTAAAATTTTACCTTCATACCATATATATGTAAATGTTAGAAAGAAATTTGAGTGCTAAAATTTATGATAAGATGTTTACAAATAAAAATTATTCTCATCAATCAGAATTCAGGCACTTAAAATTTATTGGTACACACAATTGGATGTTTTTTTAACAGTTTCATTAGCCCTAACTTCAGTCCAACAATCTTCTAAATATTCTCGATGAATTGTTGCTCAGAAAAGCTTCGCCACATGTATATACACTGTCTGCAATAATTATTTAGCCAAGAAAGATATAACTTTTCTCTCTGGGTAGCTAATTATATGTTAAAACCTCAGAAAAGTTGAGTTTTCGAAAAATGATTTAACCCATTTCACAAACTTTTAGTTTAAAAAGGATAGTTTAAGGTGACAAATGGCTTTAAACATGTTCATATTCACTATTTAAAATTATAACCCATAATAATTATTTACTTTTACCTTTATAAAATTGACAAAATAGCCTTTTTTCAATTTTTTTTTTAAATCTAAAATTCTTGCTTTTTACACCAAAATTTTAAACATGATTTTTTTTCCACAGAAATATTTATCATAAAAGCTTCGCTACATGTATACGCACTCGCTGCAATAATTATTTAGCCAAAAAGTTAATGTATTGTTGCTCAGGAAAGCTTCCATGTATACACATTCACTGTGCTAGCCAAGAAAGTTATAACTTTTCTCGTTGGGTAGATATTTATGTGTTAAAACCTCAGAAAATTTGTTTTCGAAAGATGAGATAACCCATTTCACAAACTTTTAGCTTAAAAAGGACTCTTTGAAGTGACAAATGACCTTAAATATGTTCAGATTCACTATTCAAAATTATAAATCCTTTTTTTTTTAACCTTTATAAAATTAACAAAAAAGAATTTTTTCAAAATTTCAAAAATTCTTCCTTTTCACACAAAAATTTTAAGCATGATTTTTTTTTTCACTGAAATAATGATCAAAAAATCTTCGCTACATGGATAAAAGAACACAGTCCTGTCATAGTCAACTATGTTCCTGTAGCTCGGAAACTTCGTTCCGTACACAAAAACGCTTGGCTCTATTTTGTTCATTCCGATTGGATTGTCTTAGGAAAGATTCCTCAACAGCTTCAGTTGTTCAACAGTTCTCTATTTTGACTATTTCGATTTATAATTGAAACTGCCCGACTTAAACAACTCATTTTGAAAAATTCCGTTGTCTCAGATCAAATCAAACTTAATTCGCCGAATCGAATGTAAGTAAAACAAACTTGCGAGCTGTTGCCAAACGGTGATTAAGAAATTCGACCCTTTTTTTGTCGCCACGTAAGAGAATTATATATATAGATGATAACAGATTAAGAAAATACCTTGGTTCGCTCATGTAAATTTTGGAGACGTCACGACGATACAAAATTCTTATGATCCCAGCACCGAACCCCCCACCCGGACAAAATTCCTGGGTTCGTCAATAAGAGTAGATAACCTAGAAACCATGATCTCACACTTAACTCAAAATTCTGCCACCTGAGAAAATAGGGAAATCTCACTTATCTCCCTCAAACCCCAGACACTGGCCCGATTTCATCTAATCGCCTTCAGGCAACATGCCTGTTCTTCCACACTTCGGTAAACAGATAATTCTTCAACCCCTACTTTAAACGCAATCTTGTTGGTCAGAGTGGCTTTATCTCATACGGACAATAGACAGCTATCACAAGAAAGGAATTTCAGGCCTTTTCGCAAAACTAACGTCGCCAAATTCTTATGAAACACTCCACAGAAAACAGTCAGTCGACTGTCAAACCTCTTTGCTAGTAAAAAGGTCTTCATTTTCGGACAGTGGTAAAAGGCGAAAGCTGAAAATACTAAAGATGATTTTTCATGGGTAAGATATCATCATAAGATATTTTCTATAGCTTTAGTAGTAGTGTAATAATAATATGCATTTTATTGTATTTTTAACATATTCACTTTAATGGTTACTGGAGGATTACATGGATCTCTAATAAGCGATTGCATAGGTATCATGAAAAGATAAGTGAAAAAGATATAAATTAAAGTTTTAAAGGGAAATAAAAAAAGAAGCGATACAGTTCATACATTAAAATTTGTGTTTCAACTTCCTTTTAACAATTTTGAAGAAAATCTCGTCAGAAATAAGTATAAATGAGTATTGTATTTGGTTATGAAATTAATATAGAAATCTTTTCAGGGACATTTTTAAAGAGAATTCATTTTTAATATGCATTCCTCTGAATTCTTTTAATATATCGTCGCTTAAAAATCAACATCACCTACCTCAATTTTTCAAAGTTTAAAAGAGAAAGAAAAAAACTGATTTTTCGTAACCAATAACGAATATTTCTGAATTTTTTTCACATCTGATAGAACATGCGGTCTCATGTTCACGCGTGATATTATAAAATTCAGAAATATTCGAAATATAAAAACATAAAATTCGAAGAACACTATGTATTAAATAACTCCTACTATGAAGCATTTTACAATTCAAATTATTAGTTATTTCTAATGATCTAAAATATTTCCACCCTTAACCGACTATGAACTCTGAATGCGTAATGGAAAAAGAATTACCTTAGATTATCCTCGTTCTACAACAAGAACTCTCGTACAGCGAAATTTCATATGGCAAGAAATCCCACAATTCGAATGTATTAACTGAGTTAAAAGTTTGGTAGTCTATTCAGTTTAGAAATTCTAATAATTTTTTGTATGTATTTAAATATTTCGTTTATTTAGTATTTTTCCTGGAGATAAATTACTCCAATGCGATAAATTATGCAATTTATTAACGACGTAACTTTTCATAAAATTCCATCACATTACAAACAAACCCGTAATGATACATAATTTTATGATCGAATGTTAAGCACCGTCGCATGTAGCTGTAATGATAGTCCAGTAGCTGCCCAGTTTGGACAGTAAATTAAAAATCGGAAAGTATGATTTACTGTTATCATGATTTGGGATTTGATTATCTGAAATATCAGTTTTAATTATAAATCATGATTATTCAAAATCTTGAATGTTGATTTTCTCTACTTTTGTTAGGCTAGATTCGTAAAGTCACACTGTGAGTTGATTTATTTTGAACAATTGATGAGCTGGCAGCCAGTGGCTGAACTGCAGCCTCAAGTCTTAACTTCGGTCGAAAATTTGTCTGTATGTGGAGTTGGTACTCTTCGTATCTTCGCTCGAGCATTGTTGTCGTCTATTTCATTTTGACATTGGTGCAAAATTTGCGAGATCCAGGAGTACGGTTGCTTTAAAATCGATACTCCCCAAATTAATTCATGAAGTAAATCTGTAAGATGAATAAAAAACGCAAATCAGAACAAAGAAAAAAAAAGAAATGCAGATTGTTTAATGTTATTAGAGTAAAGTCTTCGAGTAATAGGATGAGAGATATGATATTTGGCATTTCGCACAAGTTGCAAAATGATGAGTTCCTAAACGCTAAAATTTTTTTAACATTACCCGTATTCAGAACAAATTTGAAAAAAAAATGCTTACAACTATATCCAGATTATTGTGATTGACTTAGTTTATCCATCAAGTAAAATAATAACAACAATAAAATATTAAGCGACATAGTGAAAATAAAGCGTCCTAGTGAGGCACCAATAAAAATGACACCATTTATGTAATTAAAGGAATTTGTTCTTAAAAATACTTCTTTGCTTTACCTTTTGTATTGCTGAGAGTTTTTGGATAATTCATTGTTCCAAATAATACTATAACTGCAGTTACTGTTTAAATACTGATCCCAAAATACCCTCTTTACTTATAAATAACGTTACATTCCATAATCATTAGTAAATTTTTTTCATAATATGTTTCAGAAAGTAAATATATCATTTATATGAGTTTGTAGAACAGATTTCAACACATTTATTTAAGAAGATTGAATGCCATTATTTTATAGCTATTTCAATGTTTTCTCATTTCTCTTTCTCCTTAATTAAGCCCTTGACCTGAGGTGAACCTGAACAAAAAGATCCATCTTTAGGAATCACGAATATATGACAAAAATACAAAAAAATTCGAAAAGATTTATCCTGGAAATCAAAATAAGAAAAGATACATTCTTCTGATAGAGAAAAAAACAGTCTCGAAAATAGGTAAACACATATAATAAATTATTTAGAATCCGAATATAGTAGTTTAATCTTTCAGTTCTGATTCTTTTCTGGTTTATATTCGGTGTTTTGAATAGTTTCTGTTAATGATAGAATCGAAATGCAATCCAAGAGAGAGGAGCAGATTTATTTTCCCAAAAATCACAAAATAATAACCCTTCTTCGCTTCAAAATTTGTCTAAACATCCACAATTTTTAGTAACAATTATCTTGACAAGCAAAAATTTATGTTCTTTCATTTTCTTATCTCACGAATTACCGTAAAGCACCGTTGATACGTTTCTCATTTATACGTCGTTTCTTCACTGTCACAATTAATTCGTATTCATTGTAATGAAAAATTACTTCGTTTATACGACGCAAAAATTCGATTATACATCGTTTTCTTCCGCTTTAAAATGTTAAAATTTCCTCTTTCTATTATGCGAGCTATGATAAAGATATCATGACTTCGAAATTATTCACAATTCATAAATTATTAGAAAGCAAATAGTCTGGTGGTACTTTAAGCGATGAGGAAGAAGTTATTCCACCTATACCTTTAAACATGCAATGGACAAAACTTCGAGCTTATCTCTTTTGTCAAAAGAATAGTAAAAAAAACCATTCAAAAAACTTAATTCTGTACTTAATATTTAGACAATCAGCATGTCAGACTATGATTAAAGATTTTTTTAATTAAACGCTTACCTGCATGCATATAAATCGGATAAGATATGTATAACTCAAGATATGCAAAAGAATAACATTTTTCTAACTTTTATGATCAATGTTTAATTTTAAAATTTAATTATTGATTTCTTTACTATGTAGTGTTATACTTGTACTATCTTAAAAACATTAAAATTAATACTTTTAGATGAATTTGCATTAGCAACATTAAATTTGTAATAATCAAAATAGTTTAGTAAAATTTCGTTTATACGTCTTTTCATTTATACGTCGTTTTACATCAGTCCCCCGAAAGACGTACAAACAGTGCTTTACTGTAACTCCAAACGCATTTTCATGTCAATTATTTTTAATTCCAATATTCTATGGAAGTGCAGGGCAATTAAAATTGATTTGGGAATTGGGATTTCTGAGATGCTAAAAGGTAGAACACTGCTACTTTTAGCTAGGTAAACTATTAAGATTATATATAAATTTTTACAATTAACAATTACTTCTCAATTCTTTGAAGGCACCGCGTTTACAGAGCATGATGTATTCAAGATTTATACACAATGTATGGAAAGAAAAGAATTATAAATGTTTATAGATTAATAATATGTAAAACAAAAATCTGAGTAAAATTTTTACATACTTTTCCCTTGAAAATTCTTCAAGAATTTTAGATGTATCAATATTATTTAATTCTATGTATAACAGTGTCATACTATTTAACTTTAATTTGAAAATTATTTTTTCAAATAATTTTCTACATTATTAAGATATGTTAATGATGGCTCATTTCAGGTTTTATATATTTCAGTTAGGCTACTGAATTTTTTTATTCTCCTTTATGAGTAGTAGAAACTTCTCTAACTCACTTCATACATACTTTTTTAGTTTCCCACACAAGCTTTCATTTCTTCATTAGTTTAATACATAAAACTATGAATGTGGCGTTAAATCCAAGTATTTGAGATTTTATAAAATGTATGCGATTCCATTTCCTTTCTGGAGCTAAATGAACTTATGTAAGTGTAGGGAACTCGTTCTCATCCTTTTAAAGTTTGTTCCCTTTTTAGGTTAATTGGATGAACCCAATAAGTATGTTTAATCCTATGACGCTTGAGATGCCTGTAAACTAATCACATGACAAAAACACGTTTTGGATTCACTTCTATATAATTGTACTAATTACTCAAAAACGACTGTACTCGGAAATGAATTAAACGACCAAACACGGAAAAATAATCAAGATGTATGCAAGCAACGCAGATACGATGAAATGTCCTACGACTGATATCGATGTGTGTGCAATTAGCCATTCTCTGTTGTGACATCCTATGAGAGCTAGCCTTCCAGCTATAGAAAACTGTTGAGCCTTTCACTAGGATATCACTTTCCTATAAGCGAGGAGGTGGTCCGGTTGGTTTACGCGCGTGTTATACCGGTGTAACTCTCTCCTAGTGAAACTCACCTGCAAGTAGGTGAACCCGGCTCTGCCCTGTAAGTGCAAATTGCGTGTCCGGGCTGGCCAACTCGCTTTTGTTGTTGGATCTTTCGGTTCGTTTTTTTTTTTTTGTCCTCACTTATATATACTATATTTTCTTTAACTTCATCAAAATTACAAAGTCCGCCCCAAAATGGCCAGCGTGTTGCTTCAAAACGGGACGTTAATATAACCAGTGGCGGACTGGCTCTAAAAATAATGATTGCCATCAGTCAGTAGGGGCCCTTTCACATCTACCGTGCCATCTTACAATGTATTTTTTAATTTTATTTCTTACATGTATAATAAATGAAATTAATAATAAATTAATTCATATATTATTATTAAATAATAATTAATTATATTAATAATTTAATTTAATCTCTTCCTAATCTAAAATTGCATTATATTTATTACTAATTATAGTATAACATGTATTATACATATTATTGGAAGTAAGAAATACCACATATAAATACAGTTTTATGATTCAATATTAAACAATTTTGGTAGTTGTATCAGAATACTGTAATTTTGGAACTATATTGCAATTTTGAGAATTTTTTTAACCAAACTGAAAATAAAGTGCAAATTATTTACCAATTTCAATTTTTAAAAAAAATTTCTCACTTCAAAAATTAACAACTCTAATTACAGAAGTGTATTTATTAAATGTGGTCCATTTCATTAAGGGCAAGTCGACACACATATGAGTTCACTAGATGCATGGGTGGCGCCAGAGGGGGGACCGGGGAGCCAGGGTCCCCAAGTCGGAGAAACTGTACACCCCCCTAGAGGAAAAATTTTGTATCCCGTTGGGGAAAATATTTGTAGGGGTATTCAACTGTAGTTGATAAATAATAATCCGGCGAAAGTTTGAGACCAATTTCATTACACTCGTTCCCCCATACAGCAGGTCGTGCCCCTGTCGGTCAAATCGCCCCTCCCCCCCGTCCGGCAAACTCTAGTGCAGTTACTGACTAGATGACTGTTCAAATCTATCAATAATTAATCTGCATCCAAATAATCTAACAATTCCATTTGAAAAGAGAGTAATATATGTGTTTCCAAGTTCTCCCCAGACAATGAATTTCTCAACATGGTCTAATATTTGATCGCATTCGGTAGCGATCTTTAGCTTCGAAATTCCAATAATATCATTACATTATTCCTCACTCAAAACTGGATTTCAAACTCCATAAAGACAAAGTTCTTTTAAATTTAACTTAATATCTTCAATACAAGGACTATTAGGATACAACTGTGACGGGAAAACGAAATTTCTGAGTAAAAGAGTAAAAACAAGCATTATGGTGAGTCTAGAATTACTAAATTTAGTGCAAACATACTATGAAGGGTGAGAGTGGGTACCGCGGAGACATTTCTTTCTTTTACTTTAGAAGACAGACGAGTTCGCTTGTCCCCCAGTTTTACGACAGTAAAATGCACAAATAACGACAAAAAGCGAGTTGTTTTAGCCACCTGCAAGGACTAAATCCTTCATGCACAAAGGGGTTATCCCCTCCTTTCTGCCGGGAGCCTCCAAGAAGAATAAAACTCTTGTGGTTATTTCGTCCCTGTCCTGCATAGAAAAGGTTGTGTGGTTTTAACATAAAACTATTTGCTATTTTGCTTAGAAAAAGCGCAGGAAATTTACTAGAAAAAGAATTCTTTCCTTTCTCTCTGAGGACCCATATTGACTCATGTCTAAGGGGGCCCACTTGCCATCGGGCAAGCTGGCAACCTGGCCAGTCCGCCACTGAATATAACTAAACCAAACCGTAACTTCATTTGTATTATCTTTCAAGTGTAAATTAAAAAACCGTTAATTTTTAAAGCAGAGTTCTAATTTTATTATTATCTGAATTATCACAGTAACAGAAAAGTACCTGTCGATAAGGTATGATATGCCAACATCCCAAAATTAAAACTAAACTCTTCACAATATTTATATGCTGGGAAATCAAATGAACAAGAATGATTATGCTTAACATTTGACAAATCTGGTTGTTCTTTTTGGGGCTTTATCCCGCATTTTTCATCTGAGCTTACCTTTATTAAGATAGTAAATTATTATTGGACATAAGGTTTTTCTAAAACCTTATGAAAATAAGATTTTACAGCTGCAGAAACAGATGTTTAGTAATTCCTCTATTCCTGTAGTTTGTTTTTCATTTCACACAGAGTAGCCTTTTGAAATGCCCGTTCATAGTGAGGGACAATGAATGTACATTCGATCACATTATACGTCTAAAATATGATGTTATGTAATTTTTTTCCTCTTTAAAAGACAAGTTTAAATATAAATACACAGAAAGAGTAATAAAGATATAATAAACAGTAAAAAAGTACAGAAAAGACAATTCTTTTTTGTTTCAAATTTAGTGACAGTGGTGCAGTGAAGAGGAAGCGGATTCGCCGGCGTCAAGTTTTTTTTTGGGGGGGAGGAGGCATGAGAACAAAATATTGGTGTTTTTGTTTTAGTTTTTGAGGAAGAATAAGAAGGATGAGGAGGGGATGTTATGCTCTTGACACCATTTCCCTTACCTACGCTACAGTTTTGAAAGCCTGAAGAAACTTCTTATAATGTCCTTATCTTCGAACGGTAATTAATGTAACATTCATTTTGAAAACTCTCTCATCCTTCAAGCAATATTTTTAATTGTCAAAAATGGATCGCTCGAGAAGAAATTTTAAGAAACCCTAATTTCGGGAAGCCTTCGGAACCGAAATTAGCAGAAATGTTCTGTTTAAGATGATACCGTAGATTACGATGAACTGTTGGATTACGAATAAAATTTTTGGTGTTATACAATCCAATCTGAACCACACCTCATGGCGCCATCTGGTTCACTTGCATGCAATTATAAACTAGCTCCTCTAATTTTACATGCTTTTCTTAAGCTTGAAATGATAGGTTAAAGTGTGTAATAAATTCTTTCGAATCTAAAAGTGATAATTAAATTCTCAATATTAATCTATCAAGGCCAATCCTGAAGTGATAATCAATGCTTTTGCATTTAGTGCTTTGAACCATTTCTATAGAAAGATAGACTCAAAATATAACCCGCGAGTAGATTTATTTACCAAATTATTCCAAAAGAATAAAATTTTCTAAACGCCTGCATTTTTAGTTTATAATAGTCTTAACACAAAATGGTTTGTTCCCTTTCCTCTAGATCTCATATATTCAAGTAGCAAAAAATGTATTTTCATATCAATTAATTTATAATACCAATATTCAATTGAAGGACGGTGCAATGAAAATTGATGTGGAAAGTATTTCCTAATACGTGACCGCTAAGTTTAAGCTATGTGATCAAAGAATGATTAATCTACTCCAAAAAAGGAGAGCCATATTCTCTCCTTACGTTTTGGGATTTAGCGATCGACAGGGGCGTAGCAATGGGGGGACAAGAGGGCGCCGGTCTTAGGGGGCATAGTGGAAACAAAATATTAGTGTTTTTATGTCAATTTTTAAAATAAAATATGAAGAGGGGTGAGAAATAATATCACCATGTTCCGGACATCATTCACTCTTGTTACGCCACTGCATGTTAACCAGACTACGGAGGTAGCCTATTTTAATCTGCACTGCAAGTGTCTTCTGCCTTCAGTGGTGTAGTAACTGGAGCATGGGTGGTGCCAGTGGGGAGTCTGGAGGGGCCTCCTGCTCCCCCCCCGTCCATACAACCAGTTATTCTACCAGTAGATAAATAAAGATCTGGTGAAAATTTGAGAGGGTCATCATTACGCCTCTTTCCTTGTACAGCGTGCCCCCTGTCGGGAAAACTTGTCCCTCCCCCGTCGGGCGAAATCTAACGCCACTCCTGGACTGGAGACAGGGGGCGTATGGCCAGTCTTAGAGGGCAGTGGAGGCAAAATATAAGTGCTTATTTGTCACTTTTTTGAGCTGAACATGATGAAGGAGGCGAAAAAATAATATGTCCCGGGCGCCACTTACCCTCGCTACGCCACTAGTGATCAGGCTATTGGAAATTGTTTCCGAAAAACCAATCACTAAGATATCTCTCACTGCAAGCTAGACTTAGTAGCCGAGAGATGAAAGCCTGTGTCCACAAGCCGCTTGTCAAGGTCAGCCCATAAAGCCTTGTTCCCATGGTGTGTGCCTTGGTAAAACCTCGAGTCGTTCGAGGTTCGTACTTGTGGACTGTCGTCGGTGAAATTCCTAATTATATTTATCATTTACCATACTGAAGTTTCTTTCGGGGTTTGTTTCTTCCATTTTTCAACTAAAATAATTTACAGATATTAATGAAAGAATTTATAACTTGGCAAAATATTTTGCAAAAAAATTCTGCAAATGAGATTTTACATCACCGCCATGGGTGTAGTGGAGTTGGAACACACCAGACCGCCCTTCGGGTACTTCTTTCTTTTACGAAAATTAAATAAGAACAAATTACAAAAAACCTCCTTAAAAAGAGTGCGATTTTAGTCACCTAGGTTAGAGCGTTCCGGCACTGCTTAATTTGCGCCTAGATTACTGATTACCGCATTGCAATAAATTTTTAAAATCACCCTTTTTCATGTTTCTAGCTTGCATTTCGTTGTACTTTTTTAAAGCTGTCTCGCTATAATGAGGGTTAAAATAACAAACAAGCTTATAACCGGTTAAATGATTCTTCCAAAATAAGATCCGATGCACATTTTTCTGCTTTAAGAGATAAGATGAAATAGAGACCAGAAGGAAGAGTAATTAAAATTCATAAACAATAGAAAAATGCACTGGAAAAATATTTCTTTTCTCTCCTTCAAATTCCAAACCAGAAGCGTAGGTATGGATGCGTCGGCCGCCAGCGTTAGGAGGAGACACGAGGACAAAATATTGGTGTTTGTGTTTCACTTGAAGTAGAGGGTAAAAAAAATATTATGCCCTGGTGCCAATTGCTTTTTGTATTAGCAAAAGATATTGTACGATATTTTTACAATGTTGTGCGATATTCTGAATGGTGTACAATATGGATGGTAATGGAAGATAGCGTAGCAATATCGAAGAGCATCTTGTGCTATTGGGTTCTGACGCTACTGTTTGGAAATCTTAAGAAATATCTTATAATGCCCCAATGTTCTATTCCTTGTGAACGGTTATTAATGTAACGTTGGCGCATAGTAGAGTTTATTTTGAAAACTCTTATCTTTTAAGCAATGCTTTTTTCTTCCAAAAATGGCTTGTGAGAGAAAAAATTTTAAGAAACCTTAATTTCAGGAAGCATTTGGAACCGAAATTGACATAAATGAATTGTTAAAAGTGACAAAACGACATATTTTTCAAGCCAAAAACTGTTGATCACGAACAAAATTTTTGGGGTTGTATAATCTGATCAGAAATTTTAATATATTTCGTTGCCAATCGAGCTACTAACTTTTACCTAACACAGAAACATGGAAACAAACCCATGGTGTCCTCTGATGTACTTGCAGGCAGTTACAGACTAGCTCCTCCACTCTCAAATGTTCTAGGGCAGAGTTCGACATGAAAAAAGTTTCACAAAACTAAAAATATTCTGAAAAATGTTTGTTTATTCTTTTTGCTCACTTTGTTAATCGGTCAGCTTGGGCATGAAATTCATCTTTCTTGTGGGTAGATGAATTATTTAGAGTTTAATTTATTAGAACCCTATTTACAAGTCACTCGCGAATTTCAACCTTCAACTGCAGACAAACATAGTTATTCGTCTGCGATGCAGGAGTGGCGCCAGTGGGGTTTCCGGGCAGGCCAGGGTCCCCCTGTCAGGGATGCTGTGGCCGCTTCGTCCGGGCAAATTTTTGTTCCCTGTTCATTGAGATTTGAGAGGGCCATATTTACGCCCCTCCCCTTGTACAGCAGGTCGTGCCCCCCTATCGGGGAGACCCTGCCCATCCCGTCGGACAAATTCTAACGAAACTCCTGCTGCGATGTAAAGCAAATGCCTATTTAGATAATAGTTAGGTGTTTTTACATCTAAATTACGTAAGCGATTTTTTTTCTTCTGTTGTAGAGTTCAACATTGAATACTTTTTATGATCATTGGGGTAAGAAAGAGGAATCCCGAGAGGCAACAGATAACAAATAGAAAATAGGTTCAAGAAATTCTATAGCCATTGGGTTGAATCCAACCTCATGGTTAATGGAAGACAGTAAATAGACTGAAGAATAAATGGCTTTTGAAAGTCAGGAGCTTCTGAAAATTGAACTTGAAAATGTGATTTTTTTTAAATTCCTGAAATACGTTTTGGCCACAGACGATGTCACTTTTCACTACCCTTCCCTTTAACAATAATTGAAGATCTTTAAATGTTTCTTTCCATGTGGTAATAACATAGAGAAAAAGTCTTAAAACAGTTAAGATTTAAAGATGGAAAACTTCAGAATGTAATCTGTGAATATAATTCGAAGTCATATTTCCAGTAACTTCATCCTTTCTTATGTTAGAACGTGTTCTAAAAGTAGAGCCTCACTTTCGAAAAATCTGCATTTCTAGAGTTAGAGAGGTAAATTAGGAATTTTGATGCTTTGGAATTGGGTGCTTTATGTCGAAAAGTTCGAAAGCGGCCATACTACACCAAATCATGGAAACTCGCAATCAAATTTCCTTTCATTCCCTACCAGTTGATCCCTCGTAACGAATAAAAAATAAACGTAAATAAATTAATAATTAAATTTAAAAAATATGAAAATAATGTATCGTCATCAGAAACACACAATTGTACAGAATTTCAGAATTCTAACACACACATAATAAAGTGAAAAAAATGATTAAATTTTTCCATCTTTGCGAACTTGAAACAAGATAAGTTACTTAATAATACCTGGCGTTAAAATGAAAAAGGTGCATGAAATACAAAGAAATAACAATGCATTTACATTAAAACAGAATACCAGCAGATATACTGACTGGGGATAAACCCCCGCTCATTTTCGTGACCCAAAGCATTTGCAGGTCGATCTAAACAACTCTTGACGAAACGCAATGCAAGCGGGATCTTTTTCTAAAGCCTTCCAGCTCCTTTTACTATTTTATTTAGTACAAATAAATTATTAATAAATTATTTTTTAAGATAAATTTTTCCCCTTTCAAAACCAGTGAACGAGACAAAAGTAGAATAATTATCAATGACGTGAAATGAAAATAATTTTCTATCTAATTTCGCTAAAACTAGAAAACATAAACAAGCATTTAGGGATTTAGGGTACTTTGTTTCGCAACATTAATGCTTGAATGTACAGTAGAACCCCGGTAAACCGGACACGCACTAATCCGGAACCCTCGGTAATCCGGACGGTCCATGGAGAATGATGAAATCCCGCAACCATGGATCAGAATGTTATTCAAAACATCAAGCTGGGATATCGCAAGTTGCTTCTTACGGACATTGTCAATGATCCTGTGCACAATGAAAACTTGGAAAAAACACTGAAAAATGTAAATTTAAAAGATGTCGTGTTCAATCTTGCTAACTGTTGGGCATTTGTGTCTACATTGCTGATCAACAAGTCGTGGAAAAATTTGCTTCCCAATTTTATTTATTCTGAAGTTGAAGAAAATGTTCCAACTGAAGAAATTCAGCTCGCATCACTCATTAACCAATTACAAAACACGTACCCGATGTCTAATACTGAAGCCCTCCAGTGGGCTGCTGAGGCTGACGACAGTTTGGCTTGAAATGAAATTTTAACAGACGACGAAATTATCAGGACGGTAACAGCAGAAGATGATGATGATGATGACGATGTCACTCCTGTAAACCCCGTCAAAATTTCTCATTCTGAGGCTGTGGCGGCATTCAACACTTCATTACAGTGGACTGAAGAGCAAAATTTTGAAGCACACGAATTTATGCTCCTCAGATGTTTAAGAGATCGCGCATTTGAATTAAAAATTAAAACGGCCGCGCAAAAAAAAAAAAAAAAAAAAAAAAACACTGATTTTTTGGACACTGATTATGTTCATTCACTTACATATGTAGTAATTATGTATGTACATATCATGTTCATTCAATTTATCCATATAATCTTAGTTCATACAAATATACCATATTACCTATACATGCAATTCTTGAAAAAAGTGTTTTGCGTTATCTTTTTAAATATCTCGCTAATCCGGAAATCCCGTTAATCCGGACGTCCATGTGCCTAAATTCGTCTGGATTACCGAGGTCCTACTGTAGTATGTGTGAGATATGAAGTTTTCTCGCGTTAATTATAAAAAAAAAATCTCGAAATAATCCTCCGGAAATTTTTTAACCATTTGGTTTGTTGATAAAACAATTTTTAGAAGAATACTTTCTTCTGCGTTTTGCCAGTTTAAAGAAGTAGATTAAAATTCATAAAACATTCTTTTGGTTCTAAAATTGATAATCAAATCCTCAACAACAATCTATCAGTAATCAATTGTTTACATTCGGTGCTAGGAATCATTTCTTTTGAAAGAAGTATTCGAAATATAACCGTAGAAGGAAGTAGATTTATTTACCAAATAATCACAAAATAATGAACTTTTCTAAAAGCTCACGCTGTTCATAATAGTTTAGGCATGCAATTGTTTGTGTTCTTTCCTCTTTATATCTCATGTATACAAATAACCAAAAACGGTATTTTTATATCAATTATTTTTAACTTCAAAAGTCAATAAAAGGGTGACGCATATAAAACTGATGTGGAAAGTTGTCTCCGATTTGCTAAAAAGTAGAGAACCGATGATTTTAAACTATTTAACCAAATAATGACTAATATATAGAAAATGAGTGGATGCACAGTCCATCGTAAAGTCTTGGGAGCTAGCTGTTATGGGTAACGAAATCTTTTACCAGCCGCGACTCGATGGCCTAACTGTAAGAGCATCTCCCTCTGTAACTGATCCCAGTGACTCAACCCTATGGGAGAGATGAGAGGTTTGATTCCGCAAATAGTTGTTTGGACATCGAATCGCGTTTTGCTACTGGATCATTTAGTTTGTTATTTTTTGTTCCGACTTATTTAATACCGATTGTTCCTTAAATTCGCTTTTGTTTCTATTTTGCTTAGGGGCCGTTCAAATATCACGTAAGCACCCAAGGGGGGGGAGGGGTTTGCCAATTCCCCACCCTCCCTACCACACGGGCGCCGCCACCGAGTATGAGTGATGCTTACGTAAGACATTAAAATCACTTTATTTCCGAAAATCTCTTGTAACTTGCACAAATAATTTAATTTAAAATAATTAAATTTGAAAAAAAATCTAAATTTGGCAAAAGAAAATTAAACTTGATTTTTGTAAGCTTAAACTTGAAATTGTAAGCAAATTAAACTTGCATTTTTTATTTTTTTTCATTTTAAGACTAGTTAGAGTTTTTTATTTGAATTAAGTCCTAAAATTTTTATAAAATTAGATTCTTACTGTTATACGTTTTGTAAAAAAAAAAAAACGGGGGGGGGGGGGTGTGCTGACGTAATTTTTAGAGGGGGGTTTGCGATTTGCTTATTTTTGCTGACAAGGGGGGGAGGGGGGTCAAAAAATACCAAAAACGTGCTTACGTAATATTTGAACGGCCCCTTAAGAAATAATTTTTAAAAATTATACCTTTTTAAGAATCTGAGTTTAATATTATCTAAATTATCAAAGTAAAAGAAAATTAATTGTCTATGTTTGATTTGAGCTAGCTTAAGAAATAATGAACATAAAAATATTCTTAGAAATCACGTGTTTATTAGAATTTTAAAATTTAGAAAATAATTCCCCCCTCCCCAAAAAAAAAAATTCTGGAGGTCAAAGCAAAAGTCGTAAAAGCATGATGCGCTGATAGAAATACTCTTAAGTAAATTTGAATTTTAACCACATTTATAAAATATTTTAATTGTAACGAATTGTTTAAGAATTTTATTTATTTTGCTATTAATTGTAGCTTATCGTAATGTTTTCAGCATCTCACTTTTTACTATTTTCCTTTTGATTTGATTTGATCCATATTTTTGAGAAAAAATTATTTTTGTACGCGAATAAAAGATCGCTTTTTTAGAACTTTTTTTTATTTTTATTAATATCTACATTTTAGTCTTTAATATATTTCTTAATTCATATAATTTATTATAATCATGAGATCTCTGATCAATTTTTCTTAGATTCACTGCGAGAGGCGTCTCTCGCATTAAATAAAAAATAAATACAAATAAGCTATTAATTCATAATTAAATCTGACACCATTAAAATTGGAAACACACAAATGTATAGAATTTCCGAATTCTAGCATATATCAGCATGAAGGTGAAAAATTGATTCCGTTTTTTCATCTTTGCAAACATGAAACTAAACAAGTTACCTGAAAAGACCTAGTGCTAAAAAATTCCATTTAGTTGTAGGTCAAAATTGTTAGATCCTTTGGAATAATAACCAGTGGCGGCGACTTTGGGGGGGGGGGGGGCCGCGGGGCAACTCCCCTCCACGTTTTGAGGGAAAATTAAATTTTTATTTTATTTTAGCGGCCCAAAACTAGGAATTAAAAAAAAGCAACAGTGTCAGGGAAAGTTTAAGTTAACTAAGTGATAACTGGTGCTGGATTTTCAATTAACCCTCTGACGTTCACGAGAATTTGAAGTCGGATGTCTTGGAATGCCTAAAAATGTGGAGAACCGTCGAACCCCCGCCTTAAGACGACTCTTAATGACCACTGGTCAGATGGGTGGAAATATCGTCTTTGTTCAATCAGTATGGTTGATCACCCCAGTAACAGAAAGATATTGTACAATATTGTGCGATATTGAACAATATTCGCAATATTGTATAATATTGTACAATATCATATTATATAATATCCAACAATATTGTTCAATATCGTGCAACATGTTGTGTTACCTGGGCACCGCGACATTTGTTAAAGGGAAAATAGCGCTTTGAAATTATCTAAGCTCTTTCCAGCTGCCTAAGTAGTCATCAATGAGGTTGTGTACATTTACACTTGTTTTGAAAGCATTGTCATCAAAATAAAGTCCACAGCGAGCGTCTTCTTTCATTGTGAAATCTTTTTGAAAGGTCTAGATGAATCATAAATTACAAGACAGATGATATTGTACCCCTTTGGCTAATGACCTGCTAGGGGAGACCTTTGTGGTGAAACCCCCCATGGTAGCTGGTCACATACACTGGTACTAATGTGTTTTCTCATGGGAACAAGAATTATTCATCGTGCCTTCGAGCAGTTCTTTACTAGACTCTGGTCAGTTCAGCATTCACCTTAGTGTTGGGAAATTCTGCTTTTTAAGCTAAGAAGCTTGCATCTTTTCTAAATTGTCTCTCGTACCTTTATTCTAAGATTTGAAGCATTCTTTCTTTAAATTAATCACTTCACTTGACATCCTTTGTTAGCAGCTATTTAATCGGAATCTTATGACGTTGTCTATCCGATTCCCGCAGCTGATATGTAGATGATTATTAGAGTATATATACTTGTCTCTACTATGTCATTTGGGAAAGGAGAGAGACCTACGGTTCTCTAAGCATTCTCTCCTCTGAGAGACTT
Source organism: Araneus ventricosus (assembly GCA_013235015.1). Classification (NCBI taxonomy): domain Eukaryota; kingdom Metazoa; phylum Arthropoda; class Arachnida; order Araneae; family Araneidae; genus Araneus; species Araneus ventricosus. The sequence continues at coordinate 194,706 of BGPR01001551.1, forward strand.
CAGCTGTAAGCTGTTGCTTTACTATAAGATGTGATATGTAAATATGTTGTTGAATGTGGTCGTCTAATAAATGTCTATTTTAAATCATACGATTCGTCATTTCTAAAAATCCTCCATCTCATAGAAATTCCACTGCATGCAATAAGCCAGGACGCTTTTAGCTTATCCAGCAGCTCTTCATAACTAGTATTACTCAAGCTGCCTGTCTCTACTTTACGAGACTAACAAGTGATATTGGCAAACTCTCTTCCTGTGAATAACAAAAGGTTATGGTCCAACCCAGATATGTGTCTATGAAGATGGAGCAAAAAGACATATATTGAAGTCAACAACTAGAGGACTTTTAGACGGCGGGCCGGTGTTCCTTTTTTCAAGATGGAGTCTTCTATCGAATATTTAGAAGCCGACAACTACTCGTCCTGGCGCACTGATATGAAAGTGCTATTAATGGAGTGAAATTGCTGGCGTATAGTAACAGGAACTGAAACAAAACCGGAAGATGAAAATTACAAAGCATTGAGGGATTTCAACTCTAGGAAGGACAAAGCCTACAGTACGATACATTTGAACGTATCAAAGGCCTATAGATGTGTGATTGATGACATTGAAGATCCCGTAGCAGCCTGGAAACGTCTAGAAGAACATTTCAGACCGAATTCCCGTGCACGTGTAATAGGATTAACCGACGACTTCTTCTCGTGTAGAATCAATCCACAGGAGGAAATAGGAATTTATGCAGCTCGGATCCGAAGCATAGTAGACCAACTAAAAGATGCCGGTAAACCGATAAGCGAATGGTATCAAGCGTTTCAACTAATTCGTTTCCTTCCGCCTGAATTCAACGGTATTGTTCAATATATCTATAGGTGGGACAACAAAGAGTTCAAGTTTGACAAGATTCTTCAAGAGCTCATTGCAGAAGAATCCAGGTTGAAGCAATCCATTAAGGATCAAAACGAAACTTGTGCCTTCCAGTCTATTGAAAGAAACACTTCTAAAACCCCAAGAAGCAAATCCAAACCGTCATCCTATAAGAAGAATACCCAGCCTACAAGAAAGAATACTAAAGTTATAACTTTAGTATTCTTAGTCTTTAGTATGAAGTCTCCAAACACCTTCATAGCTGAATCTAATTTAAGTCAAGATTATGAAAGAGATGCTTAGATTTTAGACACAGCAGCCACCTCCCATTTCTGCAGTAAGAAGAGTCTTCTCCGGAACTTTAGACCAGTAAAGAACTTTACAATGTCTGTAGCTGTTGGTGGAGTACGCTGCGACATAAAAGGAAACCGTAAGGATGATCTTCGAAAACAATGGCGAGTTAGAAACTGTGGATCTCTTAAATGTATTGTATTCACCTAGATTAAGGCGAAATCTAATTTCTGGTTCACTGATTGATCAGGCAGGATCAATTTTTTCATGTAAGAAGGGTCAAATTAATGTTTATTCTAAAGATGGCCACAAATTATTTACAGCCAAAAAGTTAAATGGTCTATTTTGTGTGAATCCCCGGATTGAAGTAAATCGCAATTCTAATGGTAAAAATGTAAAGGGAAACTCGCGATTTGAAAGTGTAAATAAGATTAAATCCAAAACTTTTCTACTTTCAATGTAAATAACTTGCGTACTTGGCACAATAGAATGTGTCATATTAATGAAAGGTATATCATACAAACCAGTAAGAACAAATGTGTAAAAGGAGTACCAGAGTTAAAACATTCAGGTTTCAAATGTGAACCCTGTAAACTTGCTAAATCTCGATGTAAATCGTTTAAGCCGATAGGCAAAATACGATCGAGTAACCCACTTGAGCTTTTACACATAGAGTTGTGTGGTCCCTTTCCTGATGTGGCAATTGGTGGTCATCGTTATTTTCTAAGTATTATAGACGATTTTTCTCGTAAAGTAACTACCTACCCTATCAAAGAGAAAACGGAAGTTTTTAAACATTTCTCAAATTACCAGAAAAGGGCTGAACGATTTTTAAATTCCAAAGTCATAAATGTAAGAACAGATAACGGCCTTGAGTTCTGTCATGCTGAATTTCAATCATATTTAGATGATTTAGGTATTAAAGCTGAGAGAACAAATGTTTACTCGCCACAACAAAATGGAGTTGCCGAGCGTTATAACTACACAGCAGTAGATGCAATTAAAGTAATGCTCAACTCTAGTGGATTAAGTAAAGGTTTTTGGGCTGAAGCATTGTTATTTCATACTTATGTTTGGAATAGAGTTTGTCATGGTAACCAAGTTTATAACCCCCTTTGAACTTTACAGTGGTCATAAACCATCTGTTAAGCATCTTAAAGCTTTTGGAAGCACTGCTTACGCAGGTGTACCTAAACAATTGAGGAAAAAGTTTGATATGAGGGCTAAAAAGGGGATAATGGTGGGTTATGCTCTAAAAACCCGAGGATATCGCATCTGGTTACCTAATGAAAGAAAAATTGTCGAAACTATAAATGTGTCTTTTGATGAAGATAATATGTTAGAATTAAATAGCAGTGGAGCTGTACTGGACCCTAATAAGAAAACTATCAACGTTTCATCGAATTCTGAATTCGATACTGAATCCGAGGAAGAATCTGAACATTTAAGTATCCCTAGAACCCCAAAATCACAAAGTTCTGAACAGGAGGGAGCATCTAATAACAGTAAAACTTCCGAGAAAGTTATTTGGGAAAGGAAAGCTGTTCCACGCAAAGATAGGTCTTGAACTGACATTTATTATTATATTCAAGGTTCGAAAGATCGTTTTCATTGTTATAAAGATATCGAAGAATATTGTAAGACTCATAATTTGGAGTATGACAAAGCTCTATTTAATTTTTCTGGTAAAGATAAATATTCGGGAATAGTAACTATGGAGGAAGCAAACCAATCAGATTGACTAGAGGTTCAAATTCCAAGTAATTTTAATGCAGCTTTAAGAACCCCTCACGCTGATAAATGGCACGATGCAATGAAAGAAGAAATTCAAGTCATAAAAGAGCGTAAAGTATGGGATCTTGTTCCGAAACCTGCAAACGGCAAAGTTATAGGTTGTCGATGGGTTTATACATTAAAACAAGATGAAAAGGTGTAATAGTGAGATATAAGGCCAGATTAGTGGCACAGGGTTTTGGACAAATTCAAGGAATTCATTACGACGAAATTTTTAATCCTGTGGTAAATTTTTCAATTATTAGAATGTGTTTCTCTGTATTAGTTTGTAAGCAAAAATGGCGACATTCCCAACTTGATATAGAATGTGCCTATTTATACGCTTCACTACAGGAAACTATTTTTATGTCACAACCACAGGGATTTGACGATCCAAATAAGCCTGACCACGTATGTAATTTAAATAAAGCTTTATATGGTTTACATCAGTCTGGGAGAGAATGGTTTTATGAAATTCACCCTGTACTGGAAAATCTAAGTTTTAAGAAATTGGAATCAACAAATTGTGTATATGTATATCAGGATAATGTTGTTCTGCTAATTTATGTGGACGATATTGTTCTATTTGCTAAAACTGACAATTTAATTAAAGATGTTATAAAATGTTTAAGTACCCATTTTGATCTTAAAGTTTTAGGCAAAACCCGTAAATTGCTCGGTGTAGAATTTGAAGAAATGGGAAATGAACTTTTTATTCATCAGTCGGAATATATCCACAAAGTATGCGAGAAATATCAGTGTTTTAACTATCTTGTTACTTCATTACCTATTGCAGTTGGTATAGTTCTTTCTAAAACACAATGTCCAAGTACAGAAGTTGAAATTTCGGAAATGTCTAAATTCCCGTATAGAAATCTTTTGGGATGTTTATCCTTTATATCGGGAAGGACAAGACCTGATATTTGCTATGCCGTTAATATTTTGTCTCGATTCCAAAGTAATCCAGGATTAGTGCATTGGAATATATTACTTAAATTACTTGGCTATGTAGCTCAAACTAAAACTCATAAATTGAAGTTGTCTGAAATAAATAATTTAAACATCAATTGTTATAGTGACGCTGATTTTGCAGCAAATAGAGATGATCGAATTTCAATTGGAGGTCTGATTCTTTTCATTGATAATTCCCCCCTTTATATGGAAAACTTTTAAACAGAAATGTGTTAGTTTATCCACAATGGAAAGTGAATATGTATCATTATGCGAATCCGCAAAAGAACTCGTGTGGGTCATCCGAATTTTTAAAGAATTTGAGATTCTCAATGTAATAAAAACAAATGTAACTAGTTATCTCTTTTGTGACAATCAAGCTGCTATCGATTTTTCTAAATCACCAGTAGAAAATTCTCGTACTAAACACATTGACGTCAAATATCACTTTATCAGAAATTTAGTATTTGAGAAACTTTTCATCCTAAAGTATATCAATACCAAACTAAATTTTGCAGACCTCTTCACAAAAGCTTTACCTAAAAGTAATTTGTCTAAATTTTTAAAAGATTTTTTTGTGTTAAAATATAAAAGTCCAGGTGCGTACTGGCAAATTTTTTCATAAAATTGTAAATGCTTAAATGGCATGATTTTCATTATGAATGTATTTTTCTAAATGTTTTTTCTATTTGCATGTGATGCCGCCTGTCTGGTCTCGAGGAATTTAAATGCCCACGGGGATGTCAGCTCTTCATCGAGTGAGTGTTGCCAAAGGGTACGAGCGGTCTCTAATACCGTCTCGGAGGAGGTGCAATTGTAAACTGCCAGAGTATTCGAAGGTTCCGTTCGACTCGTTGGAGGGATGCATCATCGTCTTTGTCACGGGAGATGTTATTTTTATTTTTTAAGCCCTTTATTACGATAATGGAAGCTCCTATAGGTCCCCCTCGACTCCAGACAGCCTGCATGTGTATATTTGAAATATTTTGTAGTTTTCTAATGTTTGTATACATGTGAAACTTGTTATACACTTTGTAAGTATAAATTTTTTTTAATGTTATGTGAAGTGAATGAAAAATTTTAAAGCTTTTCAGAGGTACGCGAGAGGCGGGCCATTGTTGGGAAATTCTGCTTTTTAAGCTAAGAAGCTTGCATCTTTTCTAAATTGTCTCTCGTACCTTTAGTCTAAGATTTGAAGCATTCTTTCTTTAAATTAATCACTTCACTTGACATCCTTTGTTAGCAGCTATTTAATCGGAATCTTATGACGTTGTCTATCCGATTCCCGCAGCTGATATGTAGATGATTATTAGAGTATATATACTTATCTCTACTATGTCATTTGGGAAAGGAGAGAGACCTACGGTTCTCTAAGCATTCTCTCCTCGGAGAGACGTAAGCTGTTGCTTTACTATAAGATGTGATATGTAAATACGTTCTTGAATGTGGTCGTCTAATAAATGTCTATTTTAAATCATACGATTCGTCATTTCTAAAAATGCTCCATCTCATAGAAATTCCACTGCATGCAATAAGCCAGGACGCTTTTAGCTTATCCAGCAGCTCTTCATAACTAGTATTACTCAAGCTGCCTGTCTCTACTTTACGAGACTAACAAGTGATATTGACAAACTCGCTTCTTGTGCATAACACTTAGCGTGGAGAGTTCACATCTCTCTGGTTCATGATTTCAAAGACTAAACTTATGACTTTCAGAAGCTTATTATTTACTGCATCTTACCTTATATAACGTAATTACTTGCATTGCTTTGATTATATGTTTAAAATAATATCAATTAACACAAACAATCCAGCTCAATATTTCTTTTATTTTTCCTTATATTTTATTAATGGTTGGATTGAACTAAATCATCGCATTTTTTTGTTTTAATTTAAACAAACATGCTTTTTTTAATGAAATTATTACCGACCATTTATAAATTTTCAAAAAACTTCCGTTTAATTGTAATACATGTTAAATTGTTCCTTTGGGGGAAGTTATATTCTATATGATTTATAAAATTCTTATAAAAATGCCAGTTAAGTTGGTAAACTGAAAATTTTTACTTCTCTGTTCCTGTTTTCTCAGAAAGCATCCAAAATTTAATATTTTTTAGCTAAATTTTATTGTCTACCCCCTATGATTCTAGAGGCTTTTAGTTGTCTATAATTTTTTTTTTTGAAACTCCACTTATAACCCCCAGTCGCAGCCACTGATAATAAAAACAATGAACCGGACTTGAGCTCAGGTATTCCGCAAAAAAACAAACATCGTTGGCGAGTAGTGTTAAAATGAAAAAGGTGCATGAAATACAAAGAAATAACAAAATATTTACACTAACTGGGACTCGAGCCCTCGACCTTTCCCATGACCCACAGCATTTGCAACTGGGTTTATACCATTCGTCCAACCGGACTCCTTGACATACATGTATATGTGTCGGTACTCTATGAAACCTGATGAAAGCGGGATCTTTTTTTTCTAAAGCCTTTCAGTTCCTGTTACCATTTATTTTTTTACGACAAATTAATTAATGATATTTTCAAAATAATTTTTCAATTTTCAAAATCAGAAAACGTGACAAAAGTAGAATAAATATCAATAATGTGAAATGAAAATAATTTTCACTCTAATCTCGCTAAAATCAGAAAACATAAAGAAGCGATTAGGATACCTACTTCGCAAAAATAAAGCTTAAACGTACTACGTGTGAAATGTAAAGTTTTCTCACCCAAATTATCAAAAAGACAATCTCGAAATAATTTTCCGGAAAATTTTTAATCATCTGGTCTACTGGTAACACAGTTTTTAGAAAAAAATGTCTTCTTCTGGGTTTTTCCAGTTTAAAAAAGTAGATTAAAGTTCATAATAAATTCTTTCGGTTCTAAAATTGATAATCAAATCCTCAAAGACAATCTATTAATAATCAATCCTTTGCATTCGGTGCTACGAATCATTTCTTTTGAAAGATGCATTCGAAATATAACCGGAGAGGGGAATAGATTTATTTACCAAATAATCTCAAAAGAATGAACTTTTCTTAACGCACACGCTGTTTATAATAGTCTAGGCATGCAATTGTTTGCGTTTTTTTTTTCTCTACATATCTCACGTATACAAATGACAAAAAATAGTATTTTGATATCAATTATTTTTAACTCCAAAGGTCAATAAAAGTATGGCGCATGTAAAAAGTAGATAAGGAAAGTTGTCTCCGATATGCTAAAAAATAGAGAACCGGTGGCTTTAAGCTATTTAACCAAAGAATAACTAATCAACAGAAAATGAATGGATGCGCAGTCTATCTTAAAGTCTTGGGAATCTCTTACCTGCAGCGATTTGGTGGTCTAGGTGTAAAATCATTTCCCGGTGTTGCTGATCTTGACTCAGCCCCATGGGAAACGTCATAGGTTCGATTCCGCAAACACTATTAGAAGCGTTACCGAAGGCTTTCAAATCGTTTTTAGCTACTGGATCTTTTGGTTTATTTGTCCACTTTTGCTTCTGTTTTGCTTAAGATATAATTTAAAAATAATTATAACGTTTAAAGAATCCTAGTTTTTATATAAACAAATTACCAAAGTAACAGAAAAGTGTCTGAGGGTAAAGTGTGACAGTTCAAAATCATAATATATATATATTCGCTATATTTATATGCTGAGAAATAGAAGGAAAAATGTTAAAAGATAAAATAGCATTTATCCTTTATCATTCTAATCTGGAACGAGGTGCAATTTCCATTTTGCAACTAAAGTAATTTCCAGTTATTAGTATAGTAAATATTTTTAGTCAAAATATTTTACAAAGTTGTTCGGCAAATAAGATTTCATTCCACCGCACAAGGATGAGAGAGAGAGAGAGAGAGAGAGAGAGAATTTTGAAAATCATCCTCTTTTTTTTTTTGGTCTTGGCATCGTATTTAAGATTCCTCATGCTAATAAGGATTAATAAAATCGATTTGTTTATTAATTATGTATTTGTTTATTTTTTTAGTTCAGTCTGCCTGAACTTTCAGCATTAGACAGAATTCACTTTTCTTTTCTAAACTAGGCATCTAAGTTATTTAGAAATTAATTATTAGGGTCCATATTTAAAACATAGTTCAATCTCATGCAAATAGGTTCAGATCAGTCTATGTTGATGCCCGTTTTGATAGTACTTCGGTCTTTTTACAGCTTGGATGATGGCAGAAATTCGTTTACTGATTAATTGTACACCACTGGCTGTTCGACTTTGACCACTGAGGTGAAAAACCAGAAATTAGAAAAAAAATTGAAAATAAATCGACCTAACTGTTAATAACTTTTGGAAACCAAGAGTTAATGAAACCTGTTTTTATTTCATGAAATAAGCTTGTTTTTTAATTAAGAAAATGCGTTTTTACAGTTTTAACGTTCCAGGTGACGAAGTCACTTTCTTGTGCCGTTCCGTTAAACAAATAATTAGCAAGTATACTAAAATAATTGAAAAGAACAAGCAGTGAAAACTTATAATGGAAAATGTTTTACTTCAACCCATAAATAATTTTTTATTGAATATTTCCTGTTACTTCATGCACCCTTATTTTGGTACATTATAAATTTTGTATACATCCCAAGCGTAGAGCTTCTCTTGCGAAAATCAGTATTTCTAGATTCTTAAGTTTAATTTAAACTATATATTTACTCTATTTAAATTAAGCTAAACTACATTTTTACATTTATTTCCTATTATTGGTACATGAAGTGGACAGGGTGAGAATGCAGGAGAAAGGAACTGATAAGATTATTGGGACGTAGTTAAAGGGATGTGTCGTGGGTGCGAAGAGGAGTTATTGAGTAAGTGTTCGAATTAAGTGGGTACTTTGAGTAGTTGACTGTATTTTGTCTCATTTTTTGAAGAGCACATTTGCTAAATTTCAACATGATAGAAAAATCCCTGTAGAATTTTACGGAATACACACGCATTGCTTTATGTACTATATAGGTTAGCAAGATATGAATGTTTTAAAATATAATTAATTTGTCTAGTCGCCGGAAATACGCAAAAAAGCAAAATTTTTAGGAAACGAATTTCGCAGACGAATGTTTAAAAGTATAATTTTCAACTAAAACTTATTTACAATTTACCGAATGATATACGCATCAACATTCAGTGGGGGGGGATAATAATAATTATATATAATTATAAAAGAATTGAATAAAATGAAACTAACGTAACAATATTTTTGTTGCGTTTATATTTTACAGAGATAAAACGACTGCCAGAGGAAATAGGAGCTGAGATATTCTTTAAAGATTTCATAATTTTTATAAAAGATTTTCTTTAAAAGAAGGTTATTACAGCAACAACGAATTTTCTTTCAGGAGAAAATTTAGATCAATTCTATAATAAAACAAAATAAATAATATATTGCATTAGATTAAAAACGTTAACTCATAGATACGAAAATCAAACTAAAGTTCAGAAAACGTAAATTAAAATCAAACGCCTGGATTGTGGAGGACTACATATTCCCAGAAGCCTTTGTTTCAAGTTTACATTTGCTTGTTTGATTTGAGGTAGCTTAAAAAATAATGATCATAAAAAAAATATTAGAAATCACGCTTTTATCAATACTGTTCGTTTCAAAAACCCGATACTAGCACATGTGGACGATTTTACTACGGAAAGGGGTGACAGGCAATGAGTATGACCAGCGATTTTCCAGAGTTCTTTGTTAGGTCATGACCTTCGTCCGATTAGGCGTATTTTTTTTAGTTAGTCTTTACAGTAAATCAATAAAAGAAAATAAAATGCTTCTATATTTTGCTAAGTAAAATGTCTATATCTCCCCTCCCATTTTTCACTTCACTCCTATTTTGGTGATATCAACTTCGCCTGACGCAAGTGAGAAATCGCGGAGTGTTTTTTCGTGTCTGAAAATGATCAGTAAATAAAATTGTAGAAAATAATTTTCTCTCCTCAAAAATCTTGAATTCAAAGCAAAAATCATAAAAGCGTGAGGTGCTGATAGAAATACTCTCTTGAATAAATTTTCCTCACATTTATAAAATATTTTAATTTCAATGAATAGTTTGAAATTTTTTTTTTTTTTTGCTTTTCATTTTAGCTTATCGTATTGTTTTCAGCATCTCACTCTTCAATATTTTTGCTTTGACCTCCAGATTTTTAAGAAAAAATATTTTTTGCATTTTGTATACTAATAAAAGAGCGCTTTTTCAAAACTTTTTTAAAATTTTTATTAAATTCGTCATTTTAATATTTATTATATTTCCTAATTCATATAATTTATTATAATCATGGGATCTCTAACCAATTTTCCTTACATTCACTGCCAGAGACGTCCCTCGCATTGAAAAAACAATAAATATAAATGACATATTAATTCATAATTAAATTGCGACACCATTCATTTTGAAAATACACAAATGTACAGAATTTCTGAATTCTAGCATATCAGTAAGAAAGAGAAAAACTGATTATGTATTTCCATCTTTGCAAACATAAATCTAGACAAATTACATAAAAAGACCGAGTGTTAAAATGAAAAAGGTGCATGAAATGCAAAGAAAAACAAAACATTTACATTAAAATAGAATATAAGGATATGTCCTCAGTGGGGTTCCTCATATCCATGACAAATAGCAATTGCAAGTTGGTGTTTACCACTCGCCCAACCGGAATACTTGGAGTAGAAGTCTGTGTTCGGGTACTTGATGAAACTTGAAGTAAGCAGGATCTTTTTTTCAGCTCTTTTTCCTACTCCTTCCTCCTATTTATTTTAAGCACAACAAATAAATTATTAATCAACGATTTTTTTCAGATCAGAGAACGTGACAAAAGTAGAATAAGCAGCAATGACTCGAATTAAAATAATTTTCACTCTAACTTCGCTAAAATCAGAAAACATAAACAAGCGATCAGGGTACCTTTTTCGCAAAAATAAAGCATGAATATACTATAGGTAAGATGTGAAGTTTTCTCGCCCAAATTTATCAAAAAGGTAATATCGAAATAATCCTCTGGGAAATTTTCAATCATTTGGTCTATTGATAACACAATTTTTAGAAAAAAATGTCTTCTTCTGGGTTTTTCCAGTTTAAAAAATTAGATTAAAGTTCATATTAAATCCTTTCGGTTCTAAAATTAATAATCAAATCCTCAAAGACAATCTATTAATAATCAATCCTTTGCGTTCGGTGCTAGGAATCATTTCTTTTGAAAGATGTATTCGAAATATAACCGTAGAAGGGAGTAGATTTATTTACCAAATAGTCACAAAATAAATTAACTTTTCTAAAAGCTCACGCTGTTTATAATAGTCTAGGCATACAATTGTTTGTGTTCTTTCCTCTTTATATCTCATGTATACAAATAACCGAAAACGGTATTTTTATATCAATTATTTTTAACTCCAAAAGTCAATAAAAGGGTGACGCATATAAAACGGATGTGGAAAGTTGTCTCCGATTTGCTAAAAAGTAGAGAACCGATGATTTTAAACTATTTAATCAAATAATGACTATTATATAGAAAATGAGTGGATGCACAGTCCATCGTAGTCTTGAGAGCTAGCTGTTATGGGTTACGAAATCTTTCACCAGCCACGACTTGATGGCTTAACTGTAAGAGCATCTCCCTGTGTAACTGATCCCAGTGACTCAGCCCTATGGGAGAGGTCAGAGGTTCGATTCCGCAGATAATTGTTTGGATGTCAAGTCGTGTTTTGCTACTGGGTTATTTGGTTTGTTATTTTTTGTCCTGACTTATTTAATAGCGATTGTTCCTAAAATTCGCTTTATTTCTATTTTGCTCAAAATATCATTTTAAAAAATTATAACTTTTTAAGAATCTGAACTCTAATATCATATAAATTATCAAAGTAATAGAAAAGTATATCTCGGTAAAGTGTGAAAGTTCAAAATCAGGAAACAAAAATAAAATATCACAATATTTATATGCTGAGAAATAGAAGGAAGAGAGAGAATGGTAAAATTACATTTATCCTTTACCATTCTGATTCGACCAAAGGTGCAATTTTCATTTTACAACTAAAGTAATTTCTAGTTATTAGTATAGTAATTGTTTTCAGTCAAAATGTTTTCCAAAAACATTCGACAAATGAGATTTCACCGTACAACGATGAATTCTGAAAATCATCCTCTCTTGTTATTTTGACTAAGCATCGTATTTAAGATTCCTCATGGTAATAATAACATCGATTTATTTATTTTGTTGATGTTTGTTTTGTTGTTTATTTTTTTTAGTTCAGTCTGCCTCAGGTTTAGCATCAAATAGAGTTCACTTCACTTTTCATTTGGGCAGCAAAGCCATTCAGAAATTAAATTACGGTCCACATTTGATGCCTGGCTGAATCTTCGATTGTAGTCATGCACATGAGTTCAGATCAGTCTGCTCCGATTCCCGTTTTGATAGTATTTCGTTCTTTTTACAGCTTGGAAGATGGCAGAAGTTCTTTTTCTGTTGATTTGTACAGCACTGTTTATTCACCATGACCGCTGAAGTGAGAAATCAGAAATTGGAAAGGAAATTAAAATAGATAGATCTAATTTTTAATTACTTTTGGAAACCTGGTAGTAATGAAGCCTGTGTTTATATCATAAAATACGCCAGCTTTTCAATTCAGAAAATGTGCTTTTACATTTTTAACGTTCCAGGTGACAATGTTGCTGGTTTCTGTCAGTTCCTTTTAACACATAAGTAGGAAGTATATTAAAATAATTGAAAAGAACAAGCAGTGAAGACTTAAGAAAGAAAAATCTCTTATTGCAACCTGTAAATAAGTTTTTATTGAACATTTCTGGCGACTTCATGCCCCCTTATTTTCGTACATATTATGTCTTTGAACATATCCCAAGCCTAGAGCTTCTCTGCCGAAAATCAGTATTTCTAGATTCTTAAGTTTAAAGTTTTGATGGAATGGAAAATGCATACATGCAGTGACGGATTTTGAAAATATGAGACCTGTCAGACATTTCATTAAAATTGTCGATGAGTAGGATATTTCACGAGACAAAAAGGGGAAGATTGAAAAAATATATATAGCAAGTGTTCTGTTAAAAAAAGCTGCGAAATACGAAGTTGAAAAAATTAGTAATTTCAAGTATTTTACTTAGCAGCCGATTTCAATTTCATTGTCAACTGGAATATTCTTGTAGTTGAAAACAGACCAATTTTTATTTTTGACATGGGCGTTTAATTAAACAAGTCTTAAACAAATATTTATATTTTGATTGGATCTTGTTTATTCCAATACGTTTTGGTTTTGTATGGCATATAGCAAGAAACGTTTTGCTTCAAGCCAGCACTTACGTCGCAGCCAATATAACAGTATATAACGTAAAATTGAATTTATAAGAAGAAATTTTAATAAGCTAAGCTTAATTATATATAATTACCGATCAAATTTTCAAGATACTGCATTGTATCAAAAATGCAAGAGAAAGACCGAGCCTTGAAATTGAAACTACAATTCCAATTTTTTATCTTTTAAGGCGAAATTGTATAAAGTTAGCTGTATCGTATAGAATCAGCTTGAAGTTAGACAAGTATTATTTTAGAAATCTTCTTGAATATACCTTCCAACGCTCTCAAAAATATGCAATATCAAATTTTAGTGCCCGTAAAATACCATATATTGTTTTGAGATATGGGTTTCAGGAACCTAAAACTAGCATTTTTGAAAAGTTACGGTTAGTAAAAATATGCTAAATTGAAGCACTGGTTTATTTCCATTCCTAAAATTAAACTCGTGACGAATAAACCTCTTCATTTTCACAGATCTTCAACAGACCTTTTTAAAATCGCATTTACATAAAATACTTGATAACGTAAAAACAAATGTGGATAAACAGGACATAGAAAATTTTGCTGCTCAAATCAAATTTGAAAATAGAACTTAATATTTTATTTGTGGCAGGGCACAGTCGATTACAGTAAGTGACAAAATACTCTGAAATAATTTATAACAAGGAAGGGAAGTTACAAAAACCCAAGAATAGGACGAAGAGAGCACAGAATTTTAAATCAAATACTCAGTCTTATGAGAAATGATTAAAGTTGGTTTCTGTTTTACCCATTTTCATATATATTTTTTATTTGAGAATATTCAATTGATATTTTGAAAATTTCTTAATCAACTTATCAAAATTTCATAGTCAAACTCGACTGAACTTTCCTAAATTACTTTTTTGTTTGCTCAATCAAGCTATGCACCATATTTGCAACTAATGAATAAATTTTTCTTTTCTTTCAGTAAATTTTTGCCTGCCTGCCTGGAAATACATTTATCAACGCATTCAATGGCAGTTATTTTAAGAATGAAGAAAATATAGATTTACAGCAAACCGACAACTTTCGCATACAAAGTAAACTTGTAAGTAGTCGCCAAATGTCAGGGGCAAAAATTGAGTTAAAGATATACAGTATGGCATTTTGAAAATGCATTCAGTTTCATACTATCTAAAGGACAAGAGATTTAAAAAAAAGACAAGTATCATTTCAGAAATCTTTTTGGATGCACCTTCCAACACTCCGAAAAATATGCAATATCAAATTTTAGTGCCCGTAAATGCTAGATATTGTTTTGAGGAATGGAGATCAGGAAACTAAAACAAGCATTTTTGAAAAGTCACTATTGTCAAAAATATGCTAAAGGGAAGCATTAGTTTATTTCCATTCCCAAAATAAAACTCGTGACGATTAAACCTCTTCATTTTCACAGATCTTCAACAGACATTTTTAAAATCGCATTTACATAAAATACTTGATAACGTAAAAACAAATGTGGATAAACAGGACATAGAAAATTTTGCTGCTCAAATCAAATTTGAAAATAGAACTTAATATTTTATTTGTGGCAGGACACAGTCGATTACAGTAAGTGACAAAATACTCTGAAATAATTTATAACAAGGAAGGGAAGTTTCAAAAACACAAGATAATTACTAAATTCGGAACGAAACTTAATGTAAAAAATTTAATACAATTGTGTACACACAAAATTTAAATCTTTCACAAATATACACATCAACACTGAAAAATAACTTTCGCACATACATCATCTATATTAATCTAGATATATGAAGTACAACAGGAAAAGTCGTGTATCAAAACTGTAGAGGCTGGGTGATGCACTAAACAATGAGATGCATTTTTCTATCAATTCTGTCTTTACATATACGATTTATGTAAATTACGATAAGATTTATGTACGTAATATACATAAAGGTACGATTTTTGTACTGTATTCAGTTTCGATATTGCATTTTTACGTGGACAAGCCCAAAACGAATGTGTGCATTTAAAGGCGGAGGGGGGGGGGGGATTTTAGCCAGAATTATGAAAGAACCGTTTCAACATGGAAAAAACAGAAACTTCCGACTGTTTCATAATTCTTTCTTACTATTTGGCGAATAGTGTACAAAATTTAACCCCTCAAGTTTTTCTAGGTCAGGAACTTATCGATTAAAATGCATTTGATCTACCTGCTGAAGTATTTACGAAACGAGAAATTACTTTCGGTCAAGAAAGCCAATAGAGAAGTTTTGGTAGTAACTGGAATTTTATAAAATAAAGACCATATTTGACCAGCATATGACTAAAAGATGTAGGTTGTTTAATTCAACAAAAACGATTTGTGAAAACTGAAAAAGGTATTTAAAAGCTTTAATACCTTTAATATTTCCACTAAAGCAGAAACACATATTGACATATCCTAAAGACTGGATGATAAAGTTATTTTATGTAACAGCTCGATATGAAAAATCAACCCAAAACATCTGCATAAGATTTAAAACTAATGGATCCTCATAGCTAATCTTTTCGCATAAACTCAAAAAATCCGCACGTGCTAAAGAAGGGTATTTAAGTAAAATATGGAAAGACGCAAAATCAAACTCGACATATTGATATCGCTGCCCTCTAGCTAAATAAATATTTGTGAATGAATCGTAATTGTTTTTATGAGAAAGGTCAATGTTAGCTAAGCTGCGTGAATAGCTGTTAATCTGCACCTTGAAAAAATGTACCAGTTCATACTTATGCACCACACTAGAAACGCTTCCAAGACTAGTTTAATGAATTAAAAATTCGATTAACAAAATTAATCCTGAATGAACGATACATTAAGATGCTTTCCAAACTTCCTTCGAGAGCAGCTAAGGCATGACGTGCAGAACTTTAACAGGACATGCAGGCGAGTTATAAAATTGGAGCAATCCATGATAATTCCTCGAGGAAAACTGATCGAAGATGAAGTTACATTAGTTAGAAAAAAAGGACAAGACTTCTTATTTACGGCAATGTAAAAGCCACAGCGGATGTGTCAGAACTTCAGTTTAAAATTAGAGTTACATTAAATCCTTTCTATCAGAAAGAGAAGAAATTACTTTTTGACAAAGTCTCTGCAAGCAATTGAATATGAAGGCGATATTCAATAGCTCCTTCCCTGAAAAGAGCTCAAAATTATGAAGACGCTCATGGCAGTACAAAGAAAGGATCAGAATTAGGAATTGGTAGTGAATGCCAGAGTGAATTACCCAACTTTATTGATCATGTTCTTTCTACATCCGATACTCTACTGTAGAATCAAAAGCACTTCCTAAACATTGTTATTCAATAACAATTGATGGCCAAGATACTGTAGATGAGAAAGCCCCATGACTGCATAGATGCGAATGCTATGTAGATGAAACTGTGAAAAGGCAGCTTGATGCCTCCCCCAAAGCAAATGCTCATGCTTCGCCTGCGAGCTCTGCTATTTTATGTTACGACATAGAAGGTATAAGAAAAATTTTAGTTCAATTTGGATGTTCATTTCACGCAAAAGTGCTGAAGATGTTATTGAATATTGCTATTTATAGAAAAAATTAAAATATCATCCACTGATAGTTTTAGAGTTATTAAGATGAAATATATTCTATTTTTAGGGACGTTTAGGAATATTTTTTGGTCTGTTACCCTCTATTTAGTAACGAAATATGGCGATTGATTTATTAATGTCAAACAGAAAATGATGAGAATGTTTCATTGCTTTGACGCAAATCCAGAGTTTCACCAAGTAAGGTTATGGCATAGTTTGGAATTGTGTGTTGCTGGACTTGCTGGTGTGGAGCGCCTCTACTCGGATCCCACTACTGCAATTGCATGGAGCAATTTAACACAACTGTTGCAAATATTTGTTTCGAATATAATATAGTAAAAAAATTTTGCCAGCATTTCACGCTGTATGGAGATTTGGAATGGAATAACAATTCATTGAAAATTTTTTGTGGCGGAATTGTCCTCAATTTCAACGAATGAATGTCGAATACCGTGATCAGCAAGATTGCTTCGAAAGATTTCCATGTACCTCAAAAATTCAATTATTAGAGTACTAAAGTAAATTGAATTTGAGCATATTGTATCCTTAACTGGAAAATAGCCTACAATAATGAAGATTCTGGTAGCAGAAAGAATTAGAGAAAAGAATAGCAATGAATACCAGAGTGAGAATCAAAAAACTCCCTCGAATGCCCAGTTTCAGAATATCCTTCACCCGATGCTCTGTAGGATTCAGAAACGTTTTCTAAAGATGTTATTTAAGAAATACTGGTTGCCGAGAAGCTCTTGATAAGGAAAAAGCCATACGATTACTTCAACAGTGCGAGTATTATGTAGATTCAGTTAGAAGGTACAGTTACGACTCCAAAACAATTGCTCATGTTCAGATTGCGAGATCAGCTATTTTGTGCCAGGATATAGAATTTACAGGAAAAAAACGAGTTAACTCGAAAGATAATCCGCAGCTAGAGTTCAGAATATGTTGCTGAATGTTACTATTTATGGAAAAAAGTACAATCCTCCGATAGATGAACGCGGGCATTTTCTCTCAATCGTTTAAAAGTTATCGTTTCCAATTTCTTTTTGCTCCGCCGAATGCTCGGTTAAATAGAGTATTTGCTTGCTTAGGTAATCCCGTGCGTCATAAAAACTGCTACGGATTTTTTTTTATGTTAAATAGAAGCTGGGGCAGCATCCAAAGGGCTGTTGATGAGTTTAGTTATATTAACGTCCAATTTTGAAGCAACACGAGGGCTATTGGTTGTTGATGAAGCACAAAGAGGATAATGCAGAACTTGGAATCTGTGTCCGCTGGGTTCAGGCCACTTGCTAGAATGCAACGAAAATTATACACAACAGTAAGTCATCGCTTAAAAAGATAACTATCTGGAAGAGTGGAATACGGCCCATCAGAAATTGAAGCCATCTTCAAAGAAAAGGTAAAGCTAAAATCTACCTCATCATAAATAATGAGCCACAGATGAGAGAAAATTTGGATCCATTTCAAAGGAAAAATAGAATTCTATAGTGGGAGGTCGCATCCAAAATAGAAATTATAAGTTTTGACCAAAAATAACCATTCATCTAAAAAACTAAAATTATGCACGACTATTTAAAAAATTTGTATTATGGGTGCAAGATATGAAGTACTGTGTTCACAGATAACTTTGACCCTTAAATGTAAAGTTATTTGTGAAAAAATTGTACGCAGGCGCATTAACATTTCAAAAGAAAAACTTTTCAGTAATTATATATTAATGTAAAGTTTCCTTTTATATCTACATTCATTTATTACCACATTTATTTACTTTTGCTTTGCTTCTCATATCAAAAGAAAATATTAAGCATTGCACAATAGATAATTCGATTACCTTATTTACTAGATTCAAATTAGTACTTATTGTGGCAACGGACTTTTTAAAATACAGATTTACTTTTATTTCAGCTTCCTCTACCTTCAGTTAATTTTCCTATTGATATAAAGGTCTCTGTTTCAAAGAAAATTTGCTGGATCTAGTTACAGCAGCATCCATCGTTTTAAAGGGTTATACTATACAAGTGCCATCCTTCTGCAAGAGTGTATAGAAAAAGTAGAGACTCTCTCCAGATTTGTGTCTGCAGTGATTCGTTTACTTTACTATATGAAATACTGAAATGCTGTTTAACAATTTACAAAACCTTGCTAACTAAGAGACCAAAGGCAAAAATGAATTGCTATTTTTTTCACGAGCGTCTCGCATTCTTTTCGGCACTAGTTCAGACAGTTTAGTTTTAGACCTGTAGAGGCTCAACACAATTCAAAAATCGGCCATTTAAAAAGACCATTAAGCAGTGAAATCTTAACACATTTTTCAGCACAGTAGAAAAAGAAAAATCAATTTATATTTCTGAAATTGCTCCGACCAAAGAATTACCCTTTTGTTTGGTACTTTCAATCAATGCTTTTTCGTAATCAAGATATGTTACACCTGAAATTGCTTTGGATATTCTCTAAAGTACTATCGGAAATTCATATACGATGCGATTAAACGATGAAAATTACACAGTCAAGATATATGAGCAGCTAATGTTTTGAGTAGCATTAGGAACTCGCACTTCGGAGTTATTGACGACTTATAAACTTTGCAAACAAGTGGCAGACTAGTTCTGAATTTACGAGCAGAACAATATTTTAAACAATAATAAAATTGTTTTTGTTCTATTGATGAAGTGATTTTCACTGTCGTTGTATATATTTTAAATACAAAACTGCAAGAGGCAACCTGACCTGCAACCAGTGATTTATTTCAAAACTGTATAAAGTTTCAAAATACTTTTCATTAACTGCCATCAACTCTTTGGCCAACAGTTTTAAGCAACAATGAAATTCCAAATTATTTATTCGACTGCATTTCTAAAAGTAACTGCCTCTCTGCAGCAGTTCCTTAATGACTTACATTAAAAAATTGTGTGTGTACCGTGCAGCGGCAAGAAAACTACTTCCTCAAAAGGGAGAGGAAAAAGTGACTATGGGGGGCAAGCTCATTCCAACCTCACTACATCGCTAATTAAAGAATTTTCTGCCTATGGCATTTTCGTTTACTCCTAAAACAGAGTGGTAATTCACAATAGCTCGCCGAGCAAAACAGTGTCGGATTCTCTAAAACTATATCGAATACTGTTCGTTTCAGAAACCCGCACCTCTCACTTCTGGACGATTTTACTCCCCAGAGGGGTGATACGCCGTAAGAGCGCGTTTTGTTAGGCGCGTTTTTCTTCCTCTTTTTTTTCCGACGTTGATATTCATTTTCTTTTTAATCACACTATTTTGTTTTAATTCCAAACTTGTGTAATGTTTCTGTATATTGCTTCTTAAAAAATACGCATGTCCGTCTTTCATCTCACCCCTATTCGGATGAAATCAAAGCCGACTGGCGCATGCGCATAAGCGCGGAGTGTTCCTTATCTGAAAACAGACAATAGTAACTTATTTGAAAGTTTTATTATCGATTGTGCTGAAATCCATTTGCTACAAACGCTGATATACATGAACACGTTAAAAGAAGATTGTTGACAGTTTTTCTTATGCAATGGCTTAAATAAGCTGCTAACCCCTAGAAGTTAGAGAAGGCATTGGGGGGGAGAGGGGGTCAGGAACATCGCATTAAGTGCAAAATTTCCATTTTACGGACCTATAACATGCATTTGAAAGCTGTTTCATCCTTATTAGTGACAATGAGAATTGTTATCGCCCTCCTTTAATTCTCTTTCAGACTTACCAAGTTGTCCACAACACACCCGACATTTTTGTCTTTCGAAACTTGTTTGAAAAACCTTTACAGTTTTACTTCCCCTTTAAATTTAAAGAAACCGTTTAAAAACGTTGAATCGGAGCCTAGATTTCAAATTTAAATATTATACCTGGTATTCCAAAACTGAAATTCAGCACATTCGTTCTCATTACAAATTAAAGTTTATGAACACATTTTGCAACAATCGCGTAAAAGTACGCATTTTCCCCATGTCGCATCTTTACTTGAGTGGTTGAGAGACATCTAAAGTGCAATTTTAAATCGCACATGTATTGTCGCCGGTTTAAAAGCAAGTCTCGCAAAAGACAATAGTAGTGCAAAACATGTTAAAACATTAACATATAGTACTTTTTAAAAACTTTGAAAATTTTAATATTCAACATTTGATTTTTGACTCGCAAAAAGGATACCTTTAAAAATTTCCTCGCATTCATTCTATTGTTCATATGAATAAAAAGATTATGCGTGTACTCGCAAATTTCCGATTTCCTGCGACTCGGGTTTACTTAAAGAGTCCGTGGTCTCCGCCTCAAGCCCTTTCTCCGTATGTAGCGCCATTTCTCTTTACCCGTCTTCCAGACACGCAGGAAATTTGTTTCCGTTCTTAATACGTCCATACTAAATCAAACGCAGTCTCAAACAACCTCTTAGACTCGATGAAATATACTGCTCAATTTCGATACCTCTGTTCTCCCTCTGAATGACTGTTTTCTAACAATATATTTTCTGTAGTAACCGAGATAAGAATACAATACTTTAATTTGTTATGAAATATGTTTAAACAACTGTATTAACTTTCATCTATGGAGTCGCGATCCGTGGTTTTTTGTTTCAATTTACAACCACAGTTGCCGCAATTTAAAGACGCTTCGGGACTCTTGGTGCCTAAAAGACTAGTAACCTAACCCTTTTCTGTATTATTTTGTTTAACCACTCGTAGTGGAGGATCCAATTTTATACGGACTACAATTTCATTAATAACTTTGATATTCACACTATTCCATTAAAACGGGGGGGGGGGTTAAGAGGTCTATCCATTGCTTTCATCGTTGCGTTATTCGTTTCTGGAGGAATCTTTCGAAACTGAATTCCAGTTCATTTTTCCACTTGACCATCATGTCGGTATGCAATGTAAACAATACAAGCCAAAATGCACTTGCATTGCTTTTCTGTGGATGGTAGAATCCTCCATCCCACTTCAAGTCATACAACATAACAAGGATCAGTGGGAAAGGAAGACTTGCGAAGAATTGCTCTCGATTCCGGAAGACCGTATACTCTGGAGATACAGCTTTCACACCCTAACACAACCTTTCACGCCCTACTCTCCACTACATTCCCGCCAGGTGTGGGCCTTCGGTGCCCCACGACTGAATTGAACAAGTGGGGAGGTGGTCCCTTCGGCGGGTCTTGTCGCCACGCTCCGAAAGACGGGACGTAATCCCTTCGGGGAGTGTTGGCCCGTGACCGGTGATAGCAATTAGGGCACCAACTCCAGTACCGGCCATGCTATTGCGGCGTCCGGTCTTCACTTCAACCAGTTTTGTGAATAGGACGGGGGATGACTTCTTGTGAATACTCTCCACTCCATATTGGCCAGACTTCCTTTAGAAAGAAACCTATTAAACAGGTTACTCTTTGTGATTCACTGTCATGATCCAAGTTTGTTCCTTGGACTTTGAGAAGCTTACCGATGAACTCGCTAGCAAAGCTAATCGATAGGCTTCGGGCAGAAAGATTATATTAACGTCCCGTTTTGAAGCAACACGAGGGCTATTTAGGGATCGGGCAGAAAGAACTATTTCCGTTTGCATAAAAGTACGCACCAAGGGCAGGAACTCCACACTCGCCGTCGGCGCGTCACGCTTCGAGCGACCTCCTCATCCTTCCCTGCTCGCTGCCGCGATGTGGAGCGCTTCCCAACACCTCCGGCTCCACCGCACGCGTTAGGGCACTACCTCCACCTCCGGCCCTTTTCTTGTAGTCAGCTTGGGACAATATACTCCATACTCGCCATCAACCAGACTTATGTTTACTTCACTATTTTATTGTTGTAACTATAATTTTTTACATGTGCCATCAACCAGATCTCGAGTGCCACCAACTAGACTCTGTATACCACCACAGATTTTATGTTCATTTATCACTGCAACTGCTTTCCTTGTAAATACCATCAACTAAATTTTCATGTATCATCAACTTGATTTTATGTACAAATAACCAGATTTTATGTACCACCAACTTGATTTTGTTTTCTACTGTCGCTATTTTGGAGAGGAACTCTGTGTCCACCACCTTTTTATTTGTGTCTTTCTTTTAATTCATGTATTTTAATTACCGTCCTTGTTTCGGGCAATGATTGTAAAGCTTAATTTCGACTCAATAAATCCTGTCCTTGGAGTCGGGGCCCGCTGTTCCCCAGCGGCCCTTTTTGCTTCAAACCATTTTTGGTAGGCTGGGTTGCCGTGGGCATTTACTCGCACCAAGGGCTACCAGCCGGCCATCTTCCTTGCTATTGGTTCTCTTGCCGTCAACTTGTGATTTTCCGGTGGATTAGTCCCGCCCCACTGAACCGATTTTTGAGAAATCGCCACGGACATTTCCTCAACATCGTCCGCAACATCGCAGGTATCTCAACATCGTCGGCGATTCTGCTGTGATCCTACTGTGTGCTTCTCGACCTTGGCTTGGATTATACTAGTGTGTTCATTCTGTGTGATTTATGCGAGTGCCTTCATCTTTTATATCACGGGTGTAAGTGACATTGAACATCGTCCACAACATCGTCGTTCACTGGATTGTCCTCACCGAGTTTCCTTGACTGTGCTTTTACAATGTGATTTGCTCTACTTTTAAGAAAACTTTGTAACCGACTCTTTTTATCAACCTTCTACGGGTTCTTTTACTAACTTTTTATCGTCTCTTACCAAGTTTCAGCGTGCGTTTTGGATTTCCGACTGCATTTTTTTGATCTTTTAACTGTTTGCATTTATATTGTGTGCTGGATATAGTTATACTGGTTCTTGCTTAAGTTAATTTTTCTGTGTTTCTTGGCGTTCTATTTTATTATATATTCGGTGTTTTAATTCTGATTTGGGTGTGCTGGTTGTATGTGTGTAATTTTATCTGATTTCTTTTATCTCTTAACTTGCCAGGCCTTTTTACCTGTTTTTATACTTGACTTGATGCCCCCTTTTGGGGGGCATTTGTCGTGTTTTTATACATGGTTAAAAAGGGGGCCAAAGGGGCTGTTGCCCCTGGGGAGGGTACAGATTCCACTCCCCCTAATATTGATAAATATGCAATGAGCTTTTGCTCCTGATTGAAAGGATCGATCCTGAAGACTATGCCGACGGAGCCGAGGTGGATATTAAGGACTGGTTCACAAAGCTTGAGGAATTCTCAACGCTTACAGTTAACGCAGGACTCCAGTATGGGAAAACCTTAAGAAACAAATTGGTTAAGAACCACCTCGAAAATTTACTCCCCATCTTCAAAAAACTTTGCTCCAAAATTGAAGAGAGATTCTATGATTTTCGACTTAAAAAACTCCCTTTCTGAATGTGATGATGCCCTTTTGAGGGCTAAAGTTTGGTCCCTCGAAAGGGAAAACGCTTCTGTTCGAGCCAAAATAGAACTGAATACTGAAGTAGCATCTTCCATTAAGGAACTCCTTCCTAAAATTGATGACTTAAAAATGAATAATTCCCAGACTTTGAAAGAGGAGTTGCCGAAAATCATTAAACAAACAGCCTGTGAAGACATTAGTAATATAGTTAAAACTGCCAACCTTGAAATCTTGGAACAGGTAAAAAAAAAAAGCCGTGACGAAACCAGAAGTTTCGCCCCGGTTGTATTCCAGTCTAAAAATCTCCGCCGTGGTGTTTCCCCATCTTTCAAGTCCCTTACCCCCCTCGGATCCTGAGGCCAATAGAAAGTTATTCATTGATATTATACAGGATAATAACCCGGAAGTTCGCTTCAGGCGTTGGGAAGATTTATGGGGGGGGGGGTATCAAACTTGTCGCCGCCTCCCTGAACGAAATTAAAGTTATTAAGGATATATTCTTAGAGCACCGTGATAAAGAAACCATTGAGAAATTTGACTTCGTTATACCCAATAGAAGAGCCCCACATATTATCCTCTATAACGTTGATAAGGATGTTGACCGAGACATTCTTACAGGCTGGCCTGTTAGCAAAAAATATCTTCCTAGCGGATGGAAGCAATAGACCGCATTTTAAAATTGATTTTAACATCCCAGCTAGAAATAGAAGATATAACTATTGAGTCCTTTCGGTGAACCCCAAAAAGTTTGATGAAATTAATGGCAAAGAGGGTCTCTACTTTCAATTTACCCGACTTGGGATTAAGGAATTTATTTCTCCTAGTCGTAGTAATGTCGTAAATGCTTTGTCTTTGGACACACCACCAAGAATTGTGATCCAAAGAATAAGCAACGGTGTGATAAGTGTAGAGATATCAAGGAGGAAAGACACCGTTGCAGGGGTCTCAATTGTATTAATTGTTTCGAGTCCAACAGAAAATATCGTACCACATTCGGAACTGCCCATAGTTGCTTAGATCCCAACTGTAAATCGCTTATTAAACAAAATGATTTAATAAGAGTAAGGACCGACTATGGAACACAACGGCCTTAGGGGTGTTCAGATTAACGTAAGCCATTGCATCGCTGCTTATTCGGGGCCTTCCTGATCGCTAGGGACCTCCAACTTGATTTTATCGCAATCCAGGATCCGTATCTTTGTAAAGGGGAACCCCTAAAACCGATTTTGGTTGTAAAGTTTTTATGTCCGAGAGTAAAAATGCCATTTTATGTATTTTAAACAAGTCTTAACTGTTATTTTAAGTTCAACACCACCAATACGATGGTTGTTGAGCTACATTTTAAAAATATTTTAAACGTTTTTAATTGCTATCCCCCCCCCACGATGACATTGATTCCATGATCGAAGAGTTTGATAATTTTAATTTTCATAATATAGTTTTAACTTATTGGTGAGGGATTTTAACTGTAAAGCTCGAAGCTGGGGCTATGACTCCGAAAACTATAGAGGACGAAAATTATCGGAGTTCATAGCCTCTAATAATCTACATATCGGTAACATTCCTGATTACGGACCTACCTTTCAGTCTCCAGTCCACGTGGGGTTCCCCGACCTCACTCTAATAAGTACAACTGTTTTTAACTTTTAAAAAAAATGGGGGATCCTGGATATGGAGTCCCATAGCGATCATAAATATATATATTTTAAATTAGAAATTGAAGATCTCCCAGGAGCTGATTTCTTCCTTAAATCAAAATATGGGCAGGGCAAATTTATGAATAATATTCAAAGGCACCTCAACCCTCTGAAAAAGAAACTGACTAATATTTCTAATAACATCTATTTAAACAATCTTGTCAAAGAACTTACTGATTTGGTCCAAAGAGGTGCCTTTAAATCTTTTCAAAAGAAGCCAAAAAAATTCGCCCATAAATTCAGCTTCTGGAACGAAGGCCTACGCCGTGCCCGTAATAATGTGAGCAAACTTTTTAAAATTTATATTAGAAATAAATAAAACTGCAGTGTAGACATCCAGAGTTCCGGGTGCGCCTATCGTAAAGCAAGAGCCGACCATAAAAAACTTTTATTATACACCAAGAGAAAGGCCTGGGAAACATATTGCACCAACTATAATGAACGTTTTGGATTCGCCGTGTGTATTCTCAAAAACAAAACATTCATAACTTTCTTTTTAAACTTAATTCATATAACTCAGTTTTTCAGGCTGAGCTGGCGGTCATCCAACATGCAGCAAATTGGGCCGCCAGCAACAATCATAAAATAAATATTTTCACAGACAGCCTATCTTCAGTAATGGCATTAAAGAGCGCCAGCTCCAGATCTAAATTCGTTACAACAGCCAAGAAAGATCTTTACACAGCAAAAAACTTGGTCGGCCTCTCTTGAGTGAAAGCCCATATCGGCATCCAGGGCAACGAGTTGGCCGACCAACATGCAAAACTAGCTATCTCTACCGGTGAGGAGCTGGTATTTCCAGCTCCTCGTTCATATTTAAATAGAAAACTTAAACCATATTTTACAGACGGACTATTTACTGGAACAATTATAACTCGCCTCGGGATTTAGAGTCGGATCTTTCATCAACACGGATAGCCCCACGTTTTTAATACATAATAAGATTTTAATATACTTTTTAAGTGGGCATGGCCCCTTCCCACATTTACACCGTTTTAAAAGAATTGAATCTCCACTTTGCGTCTGCGGGTAGGTGGGAGATGCAGATCACTACACCTTTGACTGCTCGCTCACTAAGGATTATCATTTATTAAAGCCTGCAGACGCCCACAAACAAATATGGTTCAAAAATTTTTTTAATAATAAACAGGCTATCGGTAAAATGACAGAATCTTTCAGGATTATTAACAAGTTGTGCGATTCCCTGCCCCGCGCCGGGGACTTTTTAAACCCTTAAATTTTTATCACCTGTCTTATTGCTATATCAATTTTTATATTTGTTTTAACTTGCGCTTTTTATGTCTTTTAACTCTGACTTTTATTACATCTTGTATAAGTACTCGTGACTGCACGTTGGGTTGTTTACCCTTTTTCAGGGGATACTACTGGGAGGAGTGGGTGAAGTACATCGGGAGTGTATGCTCTGGTAGGGCCACCCAAGGCGTCAAGGCCACTCCATTATTCCCTGTTGACACTTCAACCCAACGTTGCCTCGGTCTTGTTGACTTATGTATTTTGTCTTTTTTTCATTATTACTATGTAGACATTGACCTTTTGGTCATGTTATATTAGCTTATATTTTATCACATTTTAATATGTAAATACTTGATTTTTAAACTTTTTACCCTGTGCAACTCTTTTGTACTCTTTTATCTTGTCACTCAACCGCTCTCCCACGTCGATCCTTCTCGATTCTATACCCTTTCCTGGTCAGTCCTCGGACTTAGAGTGGTTACATATACCCCCTGCAAATTTTTATCTTAAATTTGAGCGATTGTCAATTTTTAACCGCTTAACTTAAAAGCCCAAGAGTACTCGTGCATTGAATTATAGCATTTTTAGTCTTAAAACTAAAATTTAATCATTAATTAGATTTATAATTTTACACAAAAATTACACAGAATCTAAACATCTTAAGTATTATATGCCTTCTGAGATGAAAGAAAACGACAGTCCCTTTCTAAAACAGAACGGATTATCTTATTAGATAGCAAAGAAAATGATTAAGTTAAGGGCTTAATTTTCAATTTGTATCGAATTTAATTTAATGTTGCCAGCCTATAGCAGCTTTATTTGTTCTGAAGTTAACATTCTAAAAAAATCAAGCACACTTTACTCTGGGTTAATTGCACACGTATTTACATGTTTACTAATTTCCCACAAAAGAATTCTCATTCTATTCTGCATTCTGAAAGTTAAACTTCTAGTCCTTTTCATAATCTACCCAAGTTGTTTCTTGGCTTTATTTTTACAACTTGTTCACTTTAACATTAGCACGAAGGGGATTTTCTTATTTATTACATCACTTTTACATAGATTTGCCGTTATCCAATTGAATACCACAAAATTATTCAGAGAACGAAAACGTTATTCGTAAAGGAAGTTGCACAATTTGACTTGTAGACTAACTGGGATCAAAGTACAGCAAACTACTCGCTGCCTGCAGAAAAGTCCTGTCGAAATTCGCTTAAATGCGCTTTTAATATAACTTGATAGAACGGGTATCAAACGTTGCTCGTTTCCTTCTGCTATAATATGGAAAATCCTAAAGCCTGATCTTGAAAATCAGAAGTTACATTTGAAGTCGTGTTTCAATCCCCGGCAAATTTCGACAATCCTCGACAAATTTTGCAGCAATACTCGTTTCTCTGCTGAAGAGCCTGGATCAGAGGAGAAAAACTAACTTAATTCGATTATTTTTTTTTTTTTTGGGGGGGGGGAAGTTGAAAAAGTGGAATAGATTACTAAAGGCAAATAAATTACTTCCTGGGAAGAGTTTCATTTGAAGCATTCAACAATCAGTTTAGAAATTATTCGAAAAGCATAGATCTGGTACGGAAGAAAAACCCATTTGAAAGCAAGGATTCATCGAAATAAAAGCTGTCATAAAGAAATGAAAGATCATGCAAAATGAAACAGATTTGAATGACTTAAATATGCCATTCATGATCCAGTTGGTTAAACAAGCATATAAAAATCAACTGAGCATTTTAAACTCTCTATTTGCAATGTCAAACAAAGAAAAAAATGTTCAAGTCGTCAAATATATTTTATATTATACACCTAAAAAGGCTTTTTACAATTTCCGAATTTGGAATCAAGCTTGTTAGTTATAACAATTTGGACAATACATCTGCGCAAGTAAGGGTCATATACTATGACAATTATATCACTATCAAAACACTCTCTTAGATATAAAAGTCAAATCGGGTATTTGGAGGGAAGATATTGCAAATTAGCCACTCCAAGTCCCTGACCGAGTCCCGCATGCAGTGAACCCAACAGTTTTCTCCACATTGCATATTTAATATTTTGAACTCGAATGGATCTTCTCGAAGATCATTGAAGACGGTGCACCATTTTGACGTCTCTTGGCCTCGATCCTTAAAAATACCTACACAATTTTTCGCGAAAAAAAACTTATACATTTATATTTTTTATTCCTCGAATCAATAAAGTGAGACCCTGTAATTATATGCATAATTTGCACTCGGAAAAGTATGCAGCGACCAAGTGTTGATTGCTCCATTTCCGGAACATCCATTAGGTCATTGACAAAGAAAGTAAGCAAAAGACTGCTTTTCAGATTTTTGAAATAGTACAAGACGTATATTACATTACAAAATTTTCAACATCTTTCAGTAGATTTTGGAACCGGTTTCTTTTCTAGAGTATCGCAAACGAATCAAGAGCAAACCAAGTACTAGAGTATATAAATAGGCATTTAATACGATCAGTTACATTCCTTAGAAGTCGGATTAAACGCAACGGCGAAAAATGTGGACTGTGCATCCGAGACAATAACGAAGACACGTGGGATCGTGCCAAAATGCAATCAACTAAAAGTCAAATTTCACAATGCTTGTTAGTTTTGATTTAGAAGCATATCTTAAGTTATTTAGTTCGAACTCGCCTTCGCATAACAAGGACACCCGAGTCAACACACTATTATAAAAACCTTTACACCATACCAACAACTTCTCCGGAATAACGAGCACCAGTCCTACATACACATATTTGCCAAGTCGTGACTAGACCCGCATTTTGCCATTCACGAAGAGAAGCTTTAACACTACGTTACACAACGGAATGACACCGAGGCGAAGTCGCTTTATAAGTAGGCAGATCTGTTCTACTGGTTTCAAAATAAGTGACGTCCCATAATTCCATTCCATAGCCCAGGAGGATTGAACTCAACCCAATGGCTGTAGAGCCTTTTGATGACCCTCGGAAATAAGTGGCGTTGGGCTGTGGAATGGTCTTGGGGCTTCTTAATGGTCGCATCTCCAATGTGCCTTCAGGACTGTACAGAGGTAATCCAGCGCCCCTCACAGATAAGCAAAAGCTGCATCCAGTCACCACAAGCTACATTAAGAATTTTTAATCCCCTCTATAATCCTCCAAACCCGTGAAAACTACCTTACTGCAATTTTTTTCCTTACACATATTTAGCATATTTCACATTTTCGAGTATAAAAAATTATCCTCGTCCGGCCCATCACCTGCCAGCAAAGCAAAGTGCAGTTACTGGCCATCTACAGGCACAACAACTAACAACTCCCGTAATTTTTAATCAGCCACAGAAGACTTATTCTTGATTTTTTTTTATTTACTCAGCAGATAATATCAATCTAACTCTTAAGCCTTGATTTTAAAATGGTCATTTTTGCACGCCTCCTCTACCTGCGTCCTTGGCGGGGACCAATCTTTCCACACCCACAATACGGCCCTGTGTCTCGTAACATCATCTCAACAAAATATAAATGATAAACTAGCAATAGAATCTACGCTGAACTTTAGTAGAGAAGTGATTATTTACAGAAGAGGATGGGCCAACTAGACGGGAAAAAAATGATGAAAGGGATATTAAGGCAATATAAACCCAGGTGAGAGAGCTCGATGATAAATTTTTACTTTGAGGCAAGAAAGAAAAGTATGATATTATTAATCATATTGGTAGTAATTAGGAAGCCATTTTCAAGAAAACCGAAAGTATAAATGAAAGTACTAGACCAACATTCCCCCATATTGTACCGGGAGACGGGTCCAATGATAAACTCAAATCCATTAGAATAGATGCAAATATAAAGCCCAAAGAAGCAAAGAAAACAGACGAAACTAGAGGGTTGTACTATCCAGTAAAGGATGTAGGGTAGACCGGGGCTAGTTGGGCCGTTTTTTCTTCTAAGAATTTTTTAAAAATTACAATTCAACATTTTAAATTTTTTTATGCAAACACTATCAGTGTACCTTCAGGAAGAATTCACCTTAATAACATTTCAAAATATTAACTATTAATATTAATTTAAAAGCTGAAACTGATACCAAGTCGCGTGGCCCAACCTGCCCCGACTACGGGATAAGATGGGCCACATCACATATTTAATTTTCGGGAGTGGTTATTTTATAAACTAAAAAAAAAAAAAAAAATCTTATCACATTTTACTTTTCATTTCCTGCGAACGATAACACAAGATATCCTAAAAGAAAATATCTTTCATGCACCATTCCTTGATGAAGCCATAAAATTATAAAATTATGTGAAGCAAAAAACCAAGAGATTGACAAAATTAATAAGTTTTTATGTTGAAAACAGAATTAAATGACTTCATCGACACAATTTTCATCATTACAGCTTCACTTCTAAAACAGCAGCCTTTATTGCTTAAGAAGCATTCCCTCTATCCGATTTTCTAACAAAATGGCGAACCATCTTAGCAGGTAGCTCTGCAAGAGAAACAAAGTAGCATATTGTGATTAACGCAAAAAATTCTTCCATATTATTATATTTAAGGCAAATATATAAATATTAATTTAAAGAATAATTTAAATAATATTAACTAAAAAAATAATATAGATAATATTAATTTAAATAACACAGTTAGGTTATAGATACAAATCTGGTGTATTTTTACTCAACAATTTTTAAATTCATCGTAAAATAACAGCGCATTCTGTTTTGCACTTTTTTAATGGAGATGGAATCAGCTTAGATTTTCTTAACAATTATCTTGCATTTTAAATTTGGTGCATATCCCATAAATTCAGATATATTTATATATCGCAGATAATGAAAAACAGTGTAGCAGCGTCATTTGATTTTACAGCAACATTGAATCATTATAGTCATTCATAATGGACATGCCATATTACTTCGGCGTAATCCCATCTCAAAATTAAAAGAACATTTTAAAATCTTTAAAAAATATTACTAAAACTGAACTTTAAATTCTATATGCATTTCAATTTAAAATATTTTAGCGTAATTGTCTTTTAATAACAATGGGATATTTGATATGATTTCAATTTGCAAATTTTGACCATCAATACTTTCTTCCTTTGAATACAGAAGAAATAAAAATCATACATGAAATTGAGAGAACGGTTACATAAATGAATCGATTTCGAGACTTCATTCGTTACAATTAGGCTTTGTAGATACTACGTGGCACGTTCGCTCGCCATTTCCACAGCATCACATTAAACGGAGCAAGTTGGGCAGCCGGCCGAACGTGCCCTATGCGAAGTGGCCCAACTTACCCCATGTTGCCATTTTTGTTTCCGATGGGTGTACGAATTTACTTTGAAAGTATTTAATTAAACAAACATGCCCTACAGTAACTATGAACAGTTATCTTTCAGCATATTATTTGTAAAAATGGAAATTGTTATACAAAAACATAGAAAAAGATTATAAGAAAGAAAAGTTACTCACCTTGGCAAAAATTTGAAATTTCCAGCTAGTTCGTTAGTAGACGCTGCTATTTCAATGATCTTTACGGGAAAGAAGGGAGGGGGGATGACACATACTTGGCTGGAGTAACAGCGCTATCTATCGGAAAATATTTAAAATAATCCGACTGTCCCAACGTGCCCCTATGCCCAACTAGCCCCGGTCTACCCTACTCGCTGCACGAGCTGCGATGGATTCTATTTTGCTGGGGTACAGTTTTATTTTGAATTTATATTGTGCAGCTATCAAATATGCATTTTTTGGGTGTACTTCATGTTGGAGAACAGCACCCATTTGGTTGCCATTACATTCCAGCTGCTATGACGACTCAAATAACTAGGCATAACTATAACCAGAGCTTTTTATGGTGAATAATTAAAGTGTTGGAGAGCAAATTAGTTCAAACGCAGATATTCAATCTATGATAAGATGCATTTTCATTTCTGCTCAATAAAAATTTGGAAATTAAACAATCTCATTTCTGTTTAACATTAAAACCAGCAAGATTTATTTAAAGACAAGGATAAGAGAATAAGAACGAACGTTTTATAATGTTACAAATTAAATTTGAATAGATATATTTCAGCTTTAAAATGCTAAAAACTGTCGGACAAATAAAATACTCCTCTTAGAATTTATCAAGAATGGAATTTAGAAAGGTTTGATAAATATTGAAACGCTTACTTTGCATCCCTAGCATTTAAAATCCAACGTTTTTTAAAAAATTAGAAGTTGTTGCATGACTATACTTTCATAAATATGTACGAATTTTGCTCATTTTGAGCGAAATTTTAAAAAGGTACACCATCACCAGTCTCAGTATGCTCAAATTGAACATTTTAAATAAATTTGTTTATACATAAATCAACTAAACACAGCAGTCATTTCGTAACTGCCTTATATTAGCAAATTCCAAGATATTTATACAGAAATTTACAAATAAGATCATATTTAATGTTTCAGAGCAGGTACGAGTATATCTTGTAGTTTAGTTCAAGATCATTGACGACGTCTAAAAAAGCCTTATCCAAAGTATAGATAGATCATACATCAAGATGAGCTCTGAACTTGCTGCCGATTAACAAGCATAGTAACAAAACAGAATTTGACCTATTTTTATTAAATTACAGCAGGATGCACTGGAGCAGTTCTCCAACCCTTTGAATACAGAACAAATTTGCTTTCTATAATCAGTATGCACTAGGTAAAAGCCACCTTATTTTACTTTTGTGGCATAGTAAAATATTACTGGCTTCTACGGCCAGGTTCTCCGAAAAAATAGCCTCACCGATGGAGTAGTTACCGATGAAACAATTAAATTAAGCGTAATTTAAGCAAATACTTACGCAGTTCAGGGTAAAAAAATACTTCAAAAGATTCTTAGATCATGTCCGAGGTTGCTTAAAGTAGGGTAGACCGGGGCTAGTTGGGCCGTTTTTTCTTCTAAGAATTTTAAAAAAATTGCAATTCAACATTTAAAATTTTTTTAATCTCAAACACTATCAGTGTACCTTCAGGAAGAAATCATAATAACATTTCAAAATATTAACTATTAATATTAATTTAAAAGCTGAAACTGATACCAAGTCGTGTGGCCCAACCTGCCCCGACTACGGGGTAAGTTGGGCCACATCACTTATTTAATATTCTGGTAAGGTAGAATTGAAGAAACATAAAAAAAATTTTATCACATTTTACTTTTCATTTCCTGCGAACGATAACACAAGATATCCTAAAGGAAAATCTCTTTCATGCACCATTCCTTGATGAAGCCATAAAATTATAAAATTGTAAGATTATGTGAAGCAAAAAACCAAGAGATTGACAAAATTAAGTTTTTATGTTGAAAACAGAATTAAATGACTTCATCGTCACAATTTTCATCATTACAGTTTCACTTCTAAATCAGCAGCTTTCATTGCTTAAGAAGAAGCATTCCCTCTATTCGATTTTCTAACATAATGGCGAAGGTAGCCCTGCAAGAGAAACAAAGTAGCAAGTTGTGATTATCGCAAAAAATTCTTCCATATTATATTTAAGGCAGATAAATAATATTATAATATTAATTCAAAAAATAATATAAATATTAATTCAAAAAATAATATAAATATTAATTCAAAAAATAATATAAATAATTTAAATAACAGTTAGGTTATAGATACAAATCTGGTGCATTTTTACTCAACAAGAACCGAGATACAAT
The DNA here is from genome assembly GCA_013235015.1 of Araneus ventricosus. Lineage (NCBI taxonomy): Eukaryota > Metazoa > Arthropoda > Arachnida > Araneae > Araneidae > Araneus > Araneus ventricosus. Next base: position 229,400 of record BGPR01001551.1, read on the forward strand.
TTTTAAATTCATCGTAAAATAATAACAAAGCATTCTGTTTTGCACTTTTTTTAATGGAGATGGAATTATTCAGCTTAGATTTTCTTAACAATTATCTTGCATTTTAAATTTGGTGCATATCCCATAAATTCAGATATATTTATATATCGCAGATCATGAAAGACAGTTTAGCAGCGTCATTTGATTTTACAGCAACATTGAATCATTAGGCTGGTTACACACACAGCGGATTTCTTATCGCCCGGAAAATTTATCGCGCCGTTCACCGAAAATCAGCTGTTGACTGTTAGACTATTGGCAGCGTGGATTCATCATCAAATCAATTTAGTTTTGCTTCAATTATTTACTGCTTGGTATTGTTTGAAATGAACAGAGAGCACATTCTAGCTTTGTTATTCCGTCGTCGAATAAAGAAAAGAAAAAATTGGTTTATTTGGGTTCATCCAATTCATGAAAAAAAGAGGGGGTTGGAGCCTTATACGTTGTTTGAAGAGTTGAAGAAGGATGATACGAAATTCTTCAATTGTTTCAGAATTTCGAATTACTACTTATAAGAGTTTTTTTTTATATTGTTCAATATTGAGTCTAATATCCCTATTGGAAAAAAAAAATTCCGGTATAAAAAAAATATACCGGCTTATGAAACACCGGTTCCGGTATGATACTATCATACCGGAACCGGTGTTTCATAAACCGGTATCATACCGGAACCAGTATCATACCGGATCCAGTGTTTCATAAACCGGTATCATACCGGATCCAGTATCATACCGGAACCGGTGTTTCATAAACCGGTATCATACCGGATCCAGTATCATACCGGAACCGGTGTTTCATAAACCGGTATGATGCTGGATCCAGTATGATACTGGATCTGGTACGATACCGGTTCCAGTATGAAACCAGAACCAGTATCAAACCGGTATCATACTAGAATATTGATTATAGAATTGTACTGGATTAGGTACATATTATGGAGCACAGGATTTATCAAATTAACATAATTAAATCATTAAATATATATATATATATATATATATATATATATATATATATATTCAGCTTTATTTTGCTTCTGGTACCACGTGCTTTAATTTAAATCAGCACAGAATAAAATATTTTAGACTCAAAAAGATATTTTTCTTCAAATAAAACTAACAAAGAAAATTATGAAAGTGATAACCAAATGAATAAGAGTTGCAAAATTAAAAAAAAATAATTATTCTAAAAACTAACTAAAAACAAATTAGATTTAATATTATTAATGAAGAGATTGTGGTCTTACATGTTATCACTATGAGCATAAAAAAAGACAGTATTATGAATAAATAAAAGTCGTAAGCTGATTTCCTTTTAATGCTTTCACCTTAGTCAAGAAAGATTAAAATATTTTGGCCCTGAAAAGGACCGTTTTTTATGTAGCGAAAGCATCAGGAAGTCAAATTCAACAGGCATTGATGTATCAAAGAATTCTCTTAAACATTTTTTAAAAAAATGATTCAACTCTATTCCACGATATACACACATACATAAAATCATGAATATATGCATTGTAAATACAATATATTGCCCTTCTGAACATTACAAAAACTTCATTCCTGTATATACAAAACATTGCACTTCTGAACATGACAAAAAATTGCATTCCTGGATATAAAAAACATGATTTGAAAAGTTATTATTATTCACCGTAAAAGACAGACATCCTTGAATAAGACACTTAATAAATGAACAAATTTGCACTACATCATTACACTAAAAAAAGAATTATCTTAAACAATTGATATACATTTTTAAAAAAATGAATACTGTATTGCAGGTCAAAATTTAAATTATTTTCAAAATATAAGCTACATGCATATAAAAGGGTTATGTTACAGTTCAAGGTATTTCTCTGTAAACACAATTACATACCTCTTTGGTCGAAGAGATAATTGAAACGCTATCAAATGACCTGGTTCTAGACAAACCAACATAAAGTTGGGTATGTGTAAAACCAGTACAGTAAATTCTTGATTATCCAGTATTCAAGTATCTGGAAATCTCAACTAACCGAAAAAATTAGAAAATGAGTTTTTCTAAAAATTTTACATCAGAGTGCCAGAATTGAGCACGCCCAAACTGTTCCATTCACACGGGCAATTTATTTCTGGAATGCAACATCTGCTCCACACAGAGGGTCTTAGAAGGAAAAAAAGCAATATACAGTACAGTGACGTACAGACTTGTTTGCACGGGGGGAGGGATTCAAAAGCAAAAACCAAAGGAGAAAAAAAGTTCCTCACCCTCGGCTGAAAAAGCAAAATCAACAACGAAAAAAAAAAGCCGTATTATTGTCCAATGGGAAGAGCGGTATTCTGGGAATTAAAAATGTTTCTTTTGAGCTTGACTCAATCATTTCTGCTTCAATGACGTTACGCTGTAGTTTTGTCACTATTAGACTTGTTGTACAGCCCTTTTGAAGGCATCAAATTTTGAAGTAGCATTGTCACTGCAGTTTTTTTAATACTTGCTGTTGGTTTGGCAAGTGAACGGCCAACCTCATGATTACCTACATGAGATTTTTCCCGAGAGAGAAAATTCAATGAGTCTCCACATCGCTTCAGGAGCACTTACATCATAATTGCATTACGAACAGCAAACCTGTAGGAATAATATTGCAATTATGTAACCCTAACACGTTTTGCAGATCTTCTTTCTTCAACATGTTCCAAGTTGGAATTCCAACCGCATTCTCATTCAGAAATAGAAGAGGATAAACCATAGGATCGCTGCACTGGTTAAGTGGTGAAATATTTTTTGTTTGTATTAACTGTTAGCAACTGGATAAATGCAAATATCTCGATTTGCTGGGGGCTCTACTTCATCTCCGACAAATATTGCAGCAACCTCTGTCCTTGAAGTAGGTGTATTATACCTGAGCAAGTCGAAATCTGGATGTTCCATAAAAATCATTTTAACATTTACAGCTGGATTAGATTGCATCAACTGATGCATCTGCAGATATGATTCCGCAAATGGATTTATGCTTCGTAATAAAGCGTCCAACTTCTCCATTACAGAGTGAAGGCAGGCTTGATTATTCTCCATACGTCTATTCCTAAGCTTCACTAGGTCAGATATGTACAATTTATTACTTAGCCAGATCTGTAGCGTCATTATTGAGAGGAGAAACCCACTTATTATAAATCTGCCATGTATTGCGACACTATGGACATATTCGAGAAGTCTTCACACCCATTATGCCTCCCTATATACAAGTCTAATGCAGCATGTATATTCTCGAACTTACTTTGTGTCAGTTTTTTGCTTCCCTGTAGAACTGGGAGATTGGCCAAAAGATCAGGAGCTTCTTCAGATGAACTTTAATATCGCAGTATTTAGTTATTTTTCCCTCAGGTTCACTTCGTTTCCCAAGTAAAATGCATCTCAAAATTTTCACACATCAGACATATTCACGATATATGTTCCAGGACTGTCACCTCAATTTGGCAGATAACTACGGTTCCTAAGTAGATCAGGAACGTTTTCTGAAATAATCCCTAAACTATCAACTTTATGCTGGCATGATCTCCCTTTGAAGCTGACGTTTCACTAAAATTTTCATTTCGATAGTCAGATGCTGTTTCCGCCGCAGATTATAATAAAGTCTATCATTTAGTGAGTGCTAGAATGTTGAAGGAAAAAAATCCACTTGCAGCATTTCTGCCCTACCCTAGAAACTACAGCTCAGATATAGCAAACTCAAAGCCAGTCTTTTCCTCGTAAAGAAAGAGCTTTTTTCCACCGTTCTATTTCAGCTTTAACGTTTTACTAATCTTCAGATTTTCATTACATATTTCTTTTTATAACCTTGTTTGCTATATATCGCGAATAAGTTAGACATCATTTAAAAATGTTTAGATAATTCACTGTCAGATTTATCAGTTTAGACATAAGAAATTCATTATTTTTGAAATATATCAAGTATATATGCAACTTGTATAATTTTAAAACAATGGTCATTTAAACATATTACAATCTATATATACAAAACCTCAAAGCGGAAATAATACGTGGAGGAAAGTCTTTTTTGCCGGTACACGATAGTTTATGTTTACAGTGAACTGATAATTCAAATAAACAGATGTTTTTCCACTCAAAATCTGTTATTTTCCTGAATACAGGAATGATATTAGCCCCTAAAATCCCAAAGGCTTCAGAATCAATCAGGCAATCCTGGTGATTTTCAGGAAATTCTCTGCAGCAGTTGTGGGAAGCCAAAGAACTTCCCACAGGCAATTCGAGAATATTGCTGCATTGTAGCCTTTACATTCTATAGAGGGCTTGAGGAATAAGGCACCTCTTGGACATGCCTTATAGTGTTTCATATACATGAAGTCAGATTTATCATACTGTTTCTCCTCTCTTTTCAAATGTAGAAAAGAGCATGGCTGTGACAATTGATCTGCTCCAGTGAAACCCAAGGAATGAGCATTATATGCGAGAATAAGTAAAGCCACTTCACTCTGTAATGGAGAGTTGGAACTTTGATACAGAAGCATAAACTCACATTTGCGGAATCATATCTGCAGATGCATCAGTTGATACAATCAATCCAGCTGTAAATGTTAAATGACTTTTTATGGAACATCAGATTTCTGACTAGCATCTATGACCTACGCCCAGGACAGAGGATTGCTACAATATTTGCAGATTGATAATTAGAGCCCCAGCAAATCAAGAGATTGCATTATATATTGCCCTGGACTAGCAGTATGACTAGCAAATATTACCCTTAATCAATTTATTGATCTATAGTTATCTCTTCTATTTCTAAGAGATGCGTTAGAATTAACTTGGAACATGAATGAGAGATGATCTACAGCAATACGTAGTTGGTTAATAGTTATTCCATACAGGTTTTGCTGTTCGAAATGCAATTGATGACTGAGGTACTACCCTGGAACGGTGGATGACTCAGTTGGAATTTTCTCTTCGGAAAAAATCTCATATAGGTCAATATGAGGTTGTGCCGTTCACTTACCTGAAACGCAAACGTAATAAAAGCTGAGTTGAGTATCTGCGCTTCCAAGATTTGATGCCGTTAAGGCCTGTAGCAGGTGGTACAACAAAGACTAATAGTGTGAGCAGGAACTACAGCATGGCTTTTGAGCAGAATATTGAATTCAAACTCCAGGCATTTTTTAGTCCCCAGAATACACTCATCCACTACTCGGACAATAAGCTTAGCCTTTTGTTTAGAAAACAATTCCCACTGCACATTTGGAATTTTGCGCTATGAATTCCTAGATCCACTGTAATAGAGCTATATTTTGGTTGTAATCCTGTTTTTAGGCCAACTTTATAGTTGGTTTGATCTAGAACCAGGTCATTGTGCAAGTAACGTTTCATATCTCTTCGACAAGGTGATAACAATTAATAGGTTTAATGGAATGCAAGAGAGATTAACTTTACCTTTATGCTATGTAATGTGCTTATATTTTTTGTAACTAATTTGAATTTTGATCACAAACAGATTATTAATTTTTTACAAATGTATATAGGTTCTTTAAGAGATTCTTTTTTTTTTTCAATTTGTATGTAATTAGTGCAAATTTATCATCTTTTATTAAATTAATCTTATGCAAGGATTCTGACTTTGCGGTGAATAATAGATGAAGGAATTTTTTCGAATCCATGTTTTTATATACATTCGAGAATTTTTGTAATGTGTTTCAGAGAATGATTTGTATTTACAATCATATATTCACTGATTTTATGTATGCTTTTGTATATATCGTGAATGTTGAATCATTTTTTTTAAAGAATGTTTAATACAATTCTCTGATACATTCCAATGCCTGTATAAAATTTGACATCTAATGATGATACTTTCTGACATAAAAGCGAGTCTTTTTCCAAGGATGAAAAGAAGAAAGATTTTAATCTTAACTAGTGTACATTCAAAGATCAATACATAAACTTTTATTTATTCATAATACTGTCTTTTTTTATGCTCAAGTAGTCATAAGATTCAGACCACAATCTTTTTCATTAATAAATTCTAAAATCTAGATTTGTTGTTTTAGTTAGTTTTTTTTAGAATAATTATATGTTTTGAAACTCTCTATTCATTTGTATCCTTTCATAATTTTCTTTATGTAGTTTTATTTGAAGAAAATAGTTTTGAGTAGCAAATATTTTTATTCATGTCGTTTAAATTAAAGCATCAGGCAATATATATATATATATATATATATATATATATATCATATATATATTATATATATATAATATTCAATATTTTAAGACACTAGTGTTTTCATCTGTATGCAAATGAACAGTTAGGGTTAGGCCCTTATACACTGGGTACGTTGCATCCTCAGAGGATTGTAGATTTTTTGTATGAGCAGGGGCTGAGCCATCTAGTAATAACTCTGTTTATTTTATAAAGTTAGTGATTACTACGTTGAGGCTTATCTCTCTCCATCATGTGGATCCCACTTCACACTTACTGGTTAATCAAACTTTTTTATATTAAATTATTTAAGTTATTGTACTTGCATTATTACATGCTTTAATGAACTTCTCTTAAATGCTTGAGTATCATTTATACTGGTTCAAATTTCCAAATATTTTACATGCTAGGTTCAAAATTTCATATGTCTCAGCCTGGCTTCTAAATTTCTAGTGTGTATATACCTATTCAATCCGACTCATAAGGCTAAGATTTCATTATGGTCTTACTTAGCTAGTCTTGTTTCAAATTTCTGCTGTTGACTCATACCGGCTTTAATTTTCAATGTATGTTTTTACTGGTTCCAGTACTCATTTTACTGGATAGATATCATTTCTGATGACACCGTATTTATTTAATTCACACTAGGGATTCACTTAATAGAGGTAATGTGTACACCTGTAATTTAGCTTAGTTTCAATATATACTATTTTTCATCCAAATAAACAATTAGCTTATTTAATTACGTGATCAATATTAAAAGGTTGCATATATATGAAATTCTCTACAAAAGAGCGAAAGTTGTTCATGAACATCTGATTATATTTAGTTAAACCATAGGAGATAATTATTGCGTGTGTTCTATGTAAGCTTATAAATCCAAGAAATATATTTAAAATATTTTACTTTAATGATACTAAAGTATTTATATGGTTAAATCATTTTAATATTCTGTGTACTAATGGGCGCCTGAGAATCCTCGACGTTTTTTTTTTTATAGACTTTTTACACTTTTACTATAGTATGAGAGATTATGACTTACCAATCCATTTCTTTCTATTTCTAAATACAACAAAGTCGCTGCAGACTTTCAGGCACAGAATAGGACGTGCTCCTTAATAAAGATGTCGAGTTTATTCCACAGACTGCCTTTTTTTTGGATTATAATTAAAATTCATTATCTATAAGTAGAACATCTTCATAACAGAAAAAAATCTCAGACGGTTCCAAACCAGCTTACTGACAAACAGATGAAAATACACTAGGTAAGCAACTAAGCAGGTAGAAATGCCCTGTGTGCGATCTCATGATCCCACGCTATGGCCCTACTTGGATTAGCGACGGTAAAAACTTCACAGATATAGTAGCCGAGTCGCATATTTACCGCAGATAAATGATCAGCGTTCACTCGACCAGTGTAATGAGCTCCAACTTACTCATCGGTCTATTGGAACAGTGGGATATATTTTCAAGCTGCGGAAAATTCCTTCTGTGTAACCAGCGGTTAGAGTTATTCATATGGATATATGTAATTCAGCGTAATCTCATCTAAATTAAAGACATTTTAAAATCTTTAAAAATGACTACTATGCTTAATTCAGTATAGCATTTAATTTAAATGATCATTTTAGATGTGATATCTATTTACAACACAATGGGATTGATTGAAGTTTGTTGCCGGACGAATTTGGATCATCAAATACTTTCTTCCTTTGAATGCAGAATGAAATAAAATCCATGCGGAGTTAGAACAGTTACTAATAGATCATTTCAGGACTTTATTTCATTCGAGCTTTGTAGGATACTCGTGGCGTTCAACTCACGCCATTTCCACATCCATTTGAATAGATTGAAGACGGTAAGCACCGTGCCCTATGCAAGTATTACTCAACGTCTACCCGCGTACTGGTACCATGTTTTTGTTGATGGTGTACAGGTTTAGGCTTAGGCCAATTATAATAAAAATGCCTACAGTACTATAGAAACGTTCTCTTTCAGCATATTGCCTAAAATGCGATGTATAGGCAATGAAAAGAATCGAGATTATAAGGAAGGAGTTTACTCACGCTAGTAAAAAATTTGAAATTCAGCATATCGTAACAGAGCACTACTATTTAATGACCTTTCGAGAGAGAAGGAGGGATCGCGAAACATGACTTATGGCTAGTATAGCATGGCTATCTATCGGAAAATCTTTAAAAGTCCACAGACCCAATCGTACCCTACACCACATAGCCCAGTCTACCTATCCTTCTCTTTTGTATTTCTATGAAGTGGTTCCAGTTCTAGAAACCATGAGGGAGTGCCTCCCAGAACTTATACGACCAGTATATGGAAAGGTGGAGGTAAAGCACTTATTGGTAAATGAAATATTTGAGAGGTATTTTACCCAAGACCTAGTTATTTGAAAATTATGAATGATTTACATATGAAATAAGATTGCTCAGATTCCCAAGACTTAATATGAAAAGTGATATATTCCAATTTTACGCCTGAAGTACCACAGGCACTTTAACAACTTTTCAGGTAGCGAAATCTTTATGAATGTCTACACATTTCCATTACCTCTAGTTATGCAGAGTCCATCTGGAGAAGTATGCAGAAATCAGAAGTTTCGGTTTTAGGGATTGCCCCTAATTTCCAGAAGCGCATTGAGCTCCATTCACAATTTCATAAGGTCAGAGCCATACCATATTCGACGTTATGCAGAAAATAAAGCCATATTAGCACACACAGTCATAGTGTGCATTTAACTTAAACGATGGCAATTTGACACCCTGCTTTTTAACTATTTGAGATGAAAATTGGAAAACAGATCTTTATTAATGATAGCATCCGCAGTGCTCAGAGTTTTATTTATCTAAGCCAAAGGACTTGCAAGACTGCCCAATTAGTTATACAGACCGACAGACAGTCAGCCGATTGTGGATTTGGTTAAAATTTTATCAGTTCATTCATGCACGATAAGAACTGTCAAATTTTATCCATCTAGCTATTCAGATTTTTTTGATTTATTTACGGCTTCAGGCATACAGACTGCCAGATTGATTTTATCAAGATTTGATAGAAACCTACAATTATGTTTAAAGACCACTATGACCAATTTCATTCGTGCAGCTCTAATATGTTCCAGATATGTCATTCGTTCACTCCAAGATAGGAGCACACAGAATTCCAAGATTACATAGTTCTCGGAGCTCAGGGAGGTCTAAATGGGATTCAGTCAAAATCTGGGTTCATTTTTGTGGTCTGACTACTTTCTTGTATACCTTTATTATGCAGAAAGTAAAATGAATATAGATATTTTTGTTCGATATTTAATTATTATTCATCCTTTTGTTGATGAAAATTTTAATCGACCATTTCTTATAATACAAATCAAGTCGTGCGAAATATAATTTTTTGATTTTAGAAATGAGAAGATTTACCCAAAGTATACACCGGATTGATTTAAACTACAATTAGTTTTCGATCTTACAAGACACTCATATTCATATATACAATTTACAGAAAAAAAGCATTCTTAAAATACTCACACTGAATTGAACATTAGCAGCAGCTGCAGTTTATCTTTTAGAAGTTGAAAGGCATTTGGTGCTCCGTGCGTGACACGCAGACCATGCCAGGACTCAGCAAGGGTGCTGCTTACTCTCGTCATTGTCTCTGCAGATCACTAATCATACTACATTTCTAAAGATATTTACACTTTTGTAAAATATAAACATGTAAAATACTAGCAGGATGTCAGATGAAAAGATTTGCTATCACTAATCTAACAATCTATTCAGCCTCAATGACTAGGAGACAAACCTAGTAAAGCATCCAGCTGAACTACATGAAGAGCCGAGTTTGATAGTGTATTTAATGTCCTGGAAGAATCCTTCATGAGATATTCTACTTGCCTTTTCCAAGAAGCTGGATAAAATCGATTAAATTTTCTACGTAGAGATGAGAGCAGGATAGCTAATTTAGTTGTACATTTATCTTAGATACTAATGAGGAAGCCTATGAAACTTGCAACGATCTATTTCAGCAGAACTGGATTCATGCTTGCTGTAGGCTCTAAAGTTTCTTTTTACAAGGACAGAGGGAAGGGGGCATGTGGAAGTTCAAGGCTTGATCCCACACCCCTCCAACCAAGGCTGGCACCTCCCTCCCTCCATTTCCACAAAGCCTGAAAGGAGATCAACCAGAACTTTTTCTCTTCCTTGGGCTATTTCCTTTAAGTCACACCTTCGGTGAGGCGGTCGATCGCGGTTCCAGTTCCTTCCAGCCTTCCCACCCTCTATGCTTAGAGCTACTTTTACTATCAGCCTGTCTTTTCAGGGTGACCACTCAGGAAAAACTTTCACATCCAGGTGATATGCTAAATAAGACTAGAAAATGGATCTCAATGAAAATCCTAAGTAAACATGAGTTAAAGGTTAGTTTTAAGTCAAGAAGATTTAATTAAGATAAGTTTGGAAGTTCTCTTTGCTTGCAGATATTCAAGATTGAACAGATGCCATTCTCTCAGTTCTCACGACTACATGATTGGACCCATAGTGAGAAGCCTCATCACAGAGTTTACACTTTAATTTTTTTTATACAGTCTTGTGTTGCAGCGTGAAAAATTCAAAGCCTTGCCCACAACCTAAGTTTAGTTATGCAATGATGGTGTTAGATATCCAAATTAACTAAGCTAATCATTAATACATTGACCTTGCAAATTAAGCATTTAATTGTGAGATTTGGAAAGACTTAGAAACTATATCTAAAAAATCAAACTTATTGTGCATTATGTTTTACATGCTTAGCCCTCAACTTTGGAAATAACAACCAGTTTTATCATTCTTTCGAACTGCATGGCAGCAGTCAGCGAAAGCCTCCATCTCTCTCAAATTATACTTGCAAATATTCATGCTTGGAGCAAAAAGTGGCTCTTGTTATTAAATATTTGGTTTCAACCAGCCTCACAAGTGACTTGAGTAACGTGATATTTGCTAGTTTTCGTAGATATGTTTCAACTCGCGATGGAAATCATGATCAGTCGATTTACCCCATTTTAAACTTTTCACTTATTGGAAGTTCTATTTGTAGAATCACCGAGTATAACTTGACGTTCTTCTTCAATAAAAAATTCATACATGCAACCCTGGACTGTAGAGCACTTGATTATTTGGATAAAAACGCTCTACATACAGGCGACCAAGCAAGAATTGCTCATTTGAACAGGTAAAAGTTTAGATATCATCAATCCATTAATTATTTCCAGGATCAAATTTCAAATGTCGCATACAGTGATACGAAGATGACTTCATGAAAGACAGTTTCATTTATCAGTGAGTTGACCTAGAGTTTTATTTTGGATTTAATTTGGTGACTTTCTGCTTAAAGATCCTCAAATGGATCAACTTGAAAACCAAGGTTTTCTATTTTAGAACTAATGAAATACTGAGGCAGAATGTTTCTGGCTTGTATGTTGTATGTTTATGACCAGATAATAATGCTGCATATCAATTCAATTCTTCTGTAGGTCATGCAATTTTAAACTTAGCACAGATACTTTTAACACCTTTGTCAATACATATAATTTCAGACATTATCTAATACGTGCTAGCATTTAAGCAGGCACTAGTTCTTGGGTGCAGGATATCATCTTTGGACTAATTCAGATAGATATGACATTATCTCTGGGTTGAACAGACTCAATATATTTAAAAAATACTTTCCTAAAACTTAGTATCTTTCTAAATTCAAAAGATATCACCTAAGAATCCTAGTACTTTTACACTAATTAAACTTATTTACAAAGCTTTGTGTACTAAGTCACAGGACAGGTTGTTGACAGGAGACTAGACAGGTAAAATAAAGGTTGACAACTCTAGGAAACTGACTTAAACAAAGTCTAGATTCTTCCAGTCCGGATCATATGATTTCCTATACTCTTTTTTAATGTATGTGGTCACATCCTATGGTAACCTTAAAAGTAATGTTCACAAGTAACTCTTTACAGTATCCATGCAGAAAGCAGAAGTGGAACTATGGAGAATGTAGAAGCAGGTGGATCAGAGGACTTTGGGTCTTCGATCTGGACAATACGATAAACTGTGCATTGAATTTTTACTACTTCTTATCAGACATTAGAAAGAAGTAATTTGCAAATGAATACAAGAATATAGTGAAATATAGATTAGCTTAGATGAGGAATTGTTGCAGTTATTTTATTTTCTTTTCTTTTTTTTTTTTTTTTGCTCATACTGTCAGATATCAAGAGGCAGGTTTGGCGACTTTAGGGTGCCAGTATTATCCATTATTTACCTTGTATTTTTTTTGCAACTAGGAGTACCGTATTTATCAGACATGATCAGTTTTATAGCTTGATTCACATGTTACCTGTATAGAATACCTTCTAATGACAGCATAATGCATAACTATTGGGAGATTAGAACAACGTTTGGTACCCACAGTTTCTCAATTAGGGAAAGGCTTCGTTTTAAGAAAAGTATCGATATATTTTAAATTTAGATCTTTGAATAGTTGGAATTTCTGCTCAGGCTAGCACACATATTGAAACTATCCAACACAGATTCAAAGCAAAAAGATGCCAATAAAACTGGAGGTACTATACAGTTCTAGGAGATAACTTTGTATTACAAGATTTTTTGTGGGCCGTGATAGCTACAGTTAGGAATTTAGGGTTTAAGTTTGCCACACATTTCTGTACTGCCAGCTTGTTACAAACATATTTCATACATAGTGTATATAATGATATCATTCAAAGGGGCTACAGATAGATGTAGATACCAATTTTTTCCAGCGAAATTTTCAGTAACAGAAAATCTGAAATTTCTAGAGGCAGATTACGACAAATCTTAAGATAATGCAACCTATATTTCATTTTGTTGGCTTTGGTACCAATTCTCTTTATCACCCGGCTATTCTTCACACTGAATTAAATGTGGAAACCGATCAACTCTAGAAAGTCAGTCAGCAGTATTAGGTTCATTTTCAATTATAAAAGTCAAGTGGTAATGGGGTTTCCTTAGATTTTATATATTATTGCTTAGATTCAGCGTGGGGCATTCAGGCATCTTGC